>BMAW01091388.1:36302-55957 GCA_019974015.1 Nephila pilipes
AATAAAATTTCTTTAATGTTTATTTTTATGGTCTGTGTCAAAAGAAGTTTTTCTTTTTTGAAGCAGTAAGTAATTTTTAAATATCAAAAAATTGGTTTTTAAGTATCGCAAGAAAGTTAAATCGCCCACTTTTATAATGCTGTTTTGAAAAACTTCTGTACTTTTGGAAAGTTCTGTCATGCAACTTTCCAAAGTAATCTTTTTTCGAGCGTTTGTTTGTGTGTATTGACGTAACAATTTGTCCTAACGTAAAATATTTCATAAAGAGAATAATGTTTGCATTTTAGACCCTACCAAGGTAAAATATACTTTTTAGAGGTTTTACGACGGACATTTTTTAAGCAAACCGCTTCAATAAATTTTTGTTTTACAGAAAAAGAACAGAATTTATTATTTTTTCAAGTAAACTTTTTAAGTATACAGTAAAGATTAAACATAATTTTGCTTCGTGAAAATGTGTAAGTTCCATATACATTATTGAAATACTGTTTGACATGCTAGATAGAATAATATATATATATATATATATATATATATATTCAAAAATTATTTTATATAAAATGCATTAAGATATATGTTTTTATTCGTCTATTTAAAAAAATTGTCGTAGTAATCTAGTGATCATGATAGCAGGCTCATGGCTGACAGTTTTCGTCAAGTCGCAGGTTCGAGCTTGATGCCATAAGATCCTCCATGTAGCCGGAGCTTATGCATGTTAAATCTGTGTAGGCTCTAGGTCCTCCCACTGGCGTGGTATGAAAGGTAGGAGAGGGGGTGTTGTTAAGGTGTCGCCCTTGCCATTTGTCCGAGCTTCAAAATTACGGTATCCGTTGCCAAGAATCCTGGTATTTCTTCTAGTGAGACATTAATAAAATCAAACTAATGAATTTTAAAAAAAAGAAGTGGCTCAAAAGTATCACAGATATACTGAAAAAAGCTAATGAAGAAGGGGAATATATATTTAACACTAAACGCACACAATAATATAATTATAGAATATAACCAGTAAAGTTGTAAGAATTAAGTAAATCACACGCATAGAATAATTATTTACAATATTTCTCTAAAATCCTTGAACTTGTCATTATTAATCCACACATGTGAAGCGTCAAATTTCATTTTCCTTACTAAGTATAATATATCATTAAAATCACATTATAAACACTAGGCTAAATCTTCCAAAGTATTCTGTATCTACATATGAAAAGTGTATAATAATGTTAATGCAAAATAAAAACATAAATGGAATCTTAAGATTTATTTGAAAAATTTAACTAAATTTGATGTCTTCTAATTAAAAATATTTCATGATAATTTCAGAAAAAGACAATATATGACATTAATTTATCCCTTTTTTGTTAATTTAAAAAAAAAGAAATAGATATTTACGTTCACACACTTATTTGAAATTTGATATAAAGATGATTCTTTTGATCTCAATTTTGTTCTTAAGCAAATGGCAAAACTCAATCTTCATTGTATATTACCTGAAAAAAATTTAATTATATACACAATGCACACATTTTGAATTTTTATATGACAATGAAAAATAAACTAAATTTAATTCTTTACAGTTCAATTCGCTTCCATTACATTGAACGTAGTTATGTTTAAGCAACTAATGTACACATATACACAAGTGTTATATACTATTAGTAATATTAACCTTTTTTCAGTTTCATAGCTTAATTTAATACAGTTACGTATCAAAAAACTAATTGCTACATTTGGTTATTATAAAATATTGCTACATAGGACTTATCGGAGGAAGCGATTTCAGCTGGAAAGTCTCAGTAACATTTAATTGCAGTGATATTTAAATCGGTTAGCTAGGCCTACAGTTTGAAGAAAGTAATATAATATTTTTAATATTGATAAATAAATAGTTAAGTTAATTTAGTCTTGCGTGTCATTGGAGCATTTATTGACTTTTAGAGTTATATTTAATTGAACTATGACTCAAGAGTCAGTAGATAGTATATATATATATATATATATATATATATATATATATATATATGCTTGTGTTCTAAATTCGAATTTCTGAAAAAATTAATGGACATATTTTAGTGAAATGTGCTATGAATATGCATTGATAACAGATACGTAACATTCAAAAGTCACTTCACGTTCTCATGATTATCAGTAAAGCATATAGTATAGAAATATCAACATTCGACGTTGAGATATCGAACTGAAAATGAGTTTAAAATGCAGTATGGTCACTTCTCACAGCCTCTCAGCTCGCATGGCGTGTTGACATTCTAGACAAGAGGCAGTTGAAAATTCCCTGATGAAGGTGATTCCAATCGTGCTGCATGGCAGTTTTTAGCTCTAGGATAGGTTTTGGAAGGGGGTAGCAAGAGACATTGGCTATCCAAAGAGCGTTCCAATAATACTTTATAGGGCTAACGTCACTAGATCTGCCTAGCCAATCCATGAGGCTAATATTCTCACATTCCTAGCAATCATTGACCAGCTGAGGCCTATGTGGATGAGCTTTGTTATTCTTCAATAGGATTCTAGGACCTATTGCACCACTGAAATGACAAAATTAGGGCTCTGAGAAATTTGTACACTTCGTAACAGTCAAAGAATCTTTTCCAATCACATGCAGGAGTAAGAATTCATCCAATATAATGGCTGCCTAAGCCATTGCACCTCAATCTCCTTAATGATCTTTTCCCCATAAGGAATGGATGGTATTGTGTCCTCTGCTCTCCAAATACAGATACATCAATTATGAATATCTTGGATTATTGATTCATGTATAAAACGCACAGTGCTCTATTGAAGTCTGGTCCTAGGCCCATTTTGTCTGCACCATGCTAAATACCCTCTCTTGTGCTGAAGTGAGCAACATGTAAACAAAAAGTCTTTTTGAATACACGCCTCTTGTGAAACATTTGAACAATTGTAAATCGCAACACTAGTGTTTTAGTAGCAGGATGCAGAGAGAGCTTTGAAGATGTAACAGTAAAGTGTCGAATCGCTGAAATTCCCAGATTACGATCCTTGTGTATCGTTGTGTATTTAGTCGACCTTGACCAAGGATTCATTGTCCTGAAACTGTTTCCACAAATTGCAGATGATAACGGGTGATATATTGAGTTCTGTAGCTATTTGCGCTTGTGTTTGGCCGGCCTTTAATTCACCGGCAATACTCCATCTCATTCATCATTAATATATTTGGAGTTTCTCATTTTAGTTGATATTTTATAAAAAAATTCCTAATGCTTGTGAGAAACATGTCTAAAGTCATGGAGGATAACAAGCAGACAAATTACCGACAATCCTTCGTGCCCTTATATCCCCTTTTCCCCTCCACAGTCATAGACCCCAATTGATACAACAAACATATAGTTAAGCTTACATATTTCTCTCTGAATATTTGATAAATTCTTTAGCGGCATAATTAGTATCCTTGGTTCAATACGTTGATAAAAACAGGCATAATTTGCGAATTCACTTGTTTTGTGCACGCAAGTCTATATGTCATATTAAAAACGCTATTTAATTTAAGTTGAATCAATTAGTTTAATATTTTAATCAATTAGCTTAATATTTCTAAGTAAAAATGGATCATTAGTAAAATGTTACAAAATTTGTGTAAGCCTTACAAGCCTGTGCATGTAGTATAATAATGAGGATTAACATTAAATACTGAGCCGATAAAAAGTTCTAAGAAGGGAGTTTATTTTTACAGATTTTTACGAAAAGACCCTCGAAGCACTTTTGTTGAATAGATGGTTTTATGACTTTATTTTTAGATGCGTGTTCTTTCTTAACGTTCACTTCATTTAAACACCGAAATGCACGATATCTAGCGTGATTTTCGAAATAAAGTGTTCTAAGACTTATTTATATGCATTTGACATAATGGTGAACATGTTTTTCCTTTCTTAAAACTGACTTTCAGTATGAATTATGCATTCATTATCATCTGTGAGGAAGAGCATTTGTGAATTAGTTTTTATAATGGAAAATGACAAATTTATAGATTAAGAAAGTTTACTGGATTCTCTTTGTCTTTGCTTTTATATATCTCTTTCTACCTTTCTCTCTAACACGCGCTTAATATTCGTATATTTAGAATAGGTATTGAATGTATATTTTAAATGTATGAATGTTATGAATTCGAAATAATTTTGTAGCCACAAACATGTTTATTTTTCCTAATATTTAACAATAAACAAACATATAACTAATTTATAGTGTTAAATAATATAATAAATAGAATAATACGTAGTAATATTACAATACAGAATAGAGTTATGCATTAAGATTTTAATTATAATATACATTATTGATCAATTTTTATACTGATTATCTTAGAATTAGATAGCTGTTATAAAAAAAAAATATCTGATTTATATTTAGTGGGTCAAATCACTCATTGAAAAGTGTTTCTTAAGGGTCAACTAATAATGAGAAGAATAAACTGGTATGTTCAATGAGTAATGGATATTTGATAGCAGAAATACTAACTTGAAGTTCAAATCCTGATTTTACCAAAAATGTTTGGAATTCACTTGTCTTATGTCAGACTTTCGCAGACTTTGTTTAAGCCAATGAGTCGAAATTACTATTTCTAAGTTATGATTCGAAATTACTATGTCCACCTCCAAAAATTAATTAAGTGGGTAAATTTCACTCAAAAATTTAAAATCAACTCTTTATTCTTTCAATATAATCCATCAAGAAATACGCAAGTTAATATATTAATATCACATAACGGTTGGATCTACAATCAAAGAAATTCTCCTACACTTTTGACTATTATAGAATTCAACAAAGTTTTTCAAAATATGGAACGGTTTATGCATTGATTCTAAATAAATTACTTAAATACCGTGCTATAATTTCTTGTCATGAATATATTATTTTGAATACTCTTTTATTTACCGAAGAATAAATGAATTTATGTACATTTCTTTTCTTTTGTTTCATTATACTTTTTACAAGAAGTTTTAATTATCATTACATATAAGAAACCGTGAATACTACAAACTGCAGGCGCCTTTTTTCAGAACCCACTATAGTATTCTTAACAGCTTAATAACACTGTTTTTAAATGTCGATCAATCTCTATGTTATGTCTATTGAAATCAAAGTATTTTTCAATGATTAATTACAAACAAGATTTTTTTTATTGAGTTCAATGTATTCCCTTTTATTCATGCTCTTATTCTCCATTTACAGGCTTCCCTATTGGAGGATCATGAATATAGGATTAATTTATCAATAATATCCTATGAAATACTAAGATTTAAAAGAATGCAATATACAAATAATCCCACATTCCAAGAAACTCAATTTAGAAGTACTTAAATAGGAAGCGCATTGTAAGACAAGTAACAGTACATCAAATAATAGCAACAAAATGGGATATGTCTTGGATGTGTCCGTAAAGCAGAAGACCAAATTAAATAACTTTACTAGAAACAGTCCATTAGCTGCAGCTCTTCTACTGGACTCCTGAGCAAGTGGAGTGAACCGTAAGTGACTGGAAAGGAAATTGATGATCAGGTAAGTCACAATTTCAGTTGGTGAACTTTGGTGCTTGGGTTTGCGTGAAGCACTGAGACCTCAAGATCATGTACCCAAGTCATCCACATTGCAAGGTGCAATCCAGTGGTAGCTCCATAATGAGGGGCGGGGGATGTTTTTGATGGACATTGACTACAACTAACGATCAAACTGATCCAATCCTTGGTTAGAAATGGTTATGTTCTGCTATTTACATACCATTTGCAGCCATCGAGAGACACCATGTTCCCGAATGAAGGTGGAATGTTCTTATATGGCAATGCCTCTTGTTACTGTACCATAATCATTAGCGATTGGTTTGAGAAATATTTCGGATAACCAGCGAATACTTTTGTGACCTAGATAGCAAGGCTTTTAACCCATCAAACATGTATGAGACACAATCGAAAGGTCGGGTTGTACGCAAGACTTTGCACAAGCAACACTTAGGCAATTATAGTCAGCTGTAGAGACAGTATGGCTAAATATTTCTTCAGAGGACTTCCGACGAGACTTGATGAATCCATACTATGTCGGAATATTACATTTGCCTAGAAAAAGAGGTTCCATATGATATTACGAGGATAGATTAAGATAAAGATTATTAAATACACACACACACACACACATATCATATATATATATATATATTAAATCTACGAGATGGCATAAGTTATTATAATTCTCAATTCATTAAATATGTAATCGTCTCAGAATTTTACCTTAAATTTCAGATCCTTATGATTCTTTTTTCAAAAATTCAAAGTATATTTGTTCGAACACTAATCTCACAAAAGTATCAAATTATTTGAATTAAAAGGTTTTAAAAGTCTAATACAAATAAAAAAAATTAGTTTTGGAGCAAAATATCTATTTAAGCTTATAATGTGCATTTATGAAATGCATTAAAATATGAAACCTTTATAAACTCTAGGTTTAGCATATTTTATAAATTAAATGTTTTATTAAAGTAGTAACATTGATCTTTAAACAAATATTAAAGTATACTTCTCAAATAATTGATTCTCGATATATTTTAAATTGTATGAGAATAGTGAAGTGAATGCTTTGTAGAAACTAATCGGATTACTTAATTCAAATATATCGAAAATTTATTTGATTCTTACTGAATACAAATATATCGAAAACATATTTGCATATTACTTAACACAAATATATCGAAAATTTATTTGATTCTTACTGAATACAAATATATCGAAAACATATTTGCATATTACTTAACACAAATATATCGATTACTTATTAGTATATTACTTAATACAAGTATATCGAAGACAAACAAATATATTATCTTTCGAAGCATGTATTAGAAATCGTCTTTTGAAATATTAATAGTAATTTAACACGTGATGATGCATTTCCACAATTCATTACTGCATTTAATTTCCTTACCGATCTTATAGTTGAAATTAAAATCGTCTCTTGGCTCATTAAAAACTGCGAGTTTTCATTTCGACCGGTCATTATACGCTTGGAAAACTGCAAGAGTGTTAACATATCAACTGCAAGATCATCTTAAAGTAAATTTATGAATCGATATGAGCGGCAATTCTTATGAGTTCTTCGAAATGACTTCACGATTTTCGAACTTTTAATTATACGAATTTCCTTCGCTTTCCAACAAGTTCTAGTTAAATATTGCCACGAACGATTATGGGGGAAATCTCAGCTGAGATTATGAAACATTTATTTATAAATTAGAAGAGAAGTAAATTTAAATTGAAATAAGTAAGAATATAATTCTTCTTTTTTGGCCAATTGGCCTCGTATTACTTCTAGTACAACGTTAATAAAATGAATTCAAACCAAACATTACTTACATTCCCTATTTTTTCGATAAGTGGTTCATATTAAAATTGAAAATGGTCGAGTAAAATGCATTAGCATTACTTTTTTTTCTTGGTGTTGATTAAAATTGAATGCCATTGTTCTTAAACTAGTTATCTACTATGATATAAAGAAATTCGGATTGATTGTTTGTTTATTAACTTCGCATAACACATGGGTAACGAACATTGTAAATCTGAACTTCGGTCAAATGACGAAAATGACCCAACAGCTGGCACTTTCCTCTCCAAACTTTCACACCACACCATTGGGATGACTTTGGCCCTCTATCAACTGTAACGTGCATCAACCCCGTTACACGATGGGTCTTTAGGGACATTAGGGCATTGCCAGCATCGCATTACTCGATTAGTTGGTCACTATAAAAAACTGATAAATTATAAAATGAAAATTGATCGAATTGTACTTTGAGTTAAAAAGGCTAATACTATAATTTTTCATGAAGTTTTAATAATAAAAAATTTGTGATTATTAATATGTGTCAAAATATTCGTAATTTGTTTCCTGCTAATTTTCATCACCCAGTTTCAAGCATCTTTATATAGGTTGATTTGTAAGATTCCATTTTTGAGAACATTTTCATTTTAAATAACGAAAATGTTAAATCGACATCACTATTTCTGATTATTTGCGAATCGAATGAGAAATTTAGCTCAAGGCCTCATGTATTTTTAAATTCTTATTTTCATCATACTTTTTCAATGAATCAGGGAAACACGGGCTTAATAATCTTTATTCACAAATTCGATTCTTTTTTCTTTAATTAAAAATAATGCATTCCTTTGAAATAAAAATTATTATATTATTATATTCGAAATACTGTAATGATAAATTTCAACGTTCTGTGTGTATTCATTTATTTTCTGATTCGCTAATTAAGTTATAAACAACATGATGACAACAACCTTTACTGATTATAACAAACTGTAAAATTTATTATATCACTTTATACATATATCCAGATTGAATGCGAATTTTAATGGTGTTTATTATGACCAGTAATAAAATTCAATTACATGCATATATTTACTTATTATTAAAATTCGATATAACTGTAATTTAAAGATTAATTTAAAAAAAAAATTATTTTTGATTTGTTTATGCATTAGTACTTGTCTATTTCTATGTATCAAGAGGGTGGAGTGATAAAATAAACAGTTAAATTTAATACTGTTAAATAAAATATTTCATTTTAATTTTGTTATAAAAATTAAGTTTAATTTATACAAAAAGGCATACAGTGGATATAATTCAATTGAATTAATAAGTAAGTAACCTGGATTTCCATTTACTATTTGAATCCGGGGTAACTTTTAAGTTACGAACACGTTAGAAGCTTTTGTGATTCAGTTTTATCGAGGACTCTTATTATTATAGAATATTTATTCCTAAATACTTTTATTTATTCCCACAATGCATTTAATCCAAATTTTAAAGACTTATTCATACATTAGAAAGAAATTATTATTTGCTTGAGTCTTGTACGAGATCAGAGTAAAATAGCTAATGAAAAATATTCCTGTACATACAAAAACTAAAAGCAATTCAATATTAACGAAAATATCATTTTGAGATGATAAAAGCAGTAATTATCAAAAATAGAGAGAAAATCTTTACATTTATTTTTTTCTTTACTGAAAGATATTCTCGGAAATCATTTAGCTGTTTATCGCTATCTCATGAGTACTATTAATGATATTCCAAGAAAAAACTAATCATTATTTGTCTCGAAAACTTCACAAGATCAGGAGCTTTTTGGTTTGTTTAATGCTGTTATTTTGATAAACACTTGTTATTTTGCCGTTACTGAAAATAATCAATTAATAACTAAATTTATTCTTAAAAAATTTGAGAAACTTTACACTGAGAAACAAATTCGAGAAACACTTTTATTTCAAACAGATTGAAAAAACATTTAATGCCATTTGTTATCTTACATGACGGTTCAAATTTGCAAAAAGTAAGTACTGTGGAAATGTCAAAAATAATTTAACAATTTACATAGAACAGCATATTAGGTTACTGAATCTTTCAAGAAAACTGGATATCATAATAAAAAAAATGAGATAAAACAGAAAAAAGCATTGGAATATGAGAAGAGTGCATTTGAGACAGATTTCTTGAAAATTTTTAAAGTGTTTTATCTAGATGTTTACTTGTCAAAAATTAGGAGATAAATCTTTGGTAGCAAAAAGTAGTCATACATCCTGGAGCTGACAATTTCGAGATTTTAAAGCAGTTCTGCCTATTTAAAAATAAAACACTAACAAGAAAACAATTTAAATATTTATAATATATTTTGAAGAATTGCATAATTATTGTGAAGCTTGATGAATCAATGTTTGATGTAGTTTTTTATTTATATGAATTTTTATAAAAAGCTATATTTCACGAAATACCTTCTCTTTATATCTTTAACCTTTTCTTCTTGTTTCTTATAACGCAATATTGAACAAATTATTGTGATAAAGAATTCAGTAGATGAGATCAGCCTTTATTCCAAAGCGTTCACTGTTTAAAACATGAATGAAGAATAATGATTTTTGACTCCATTAAAACTTTTAGTATGGACATTTTGTTTGAATTTAAGGTCAAAAGGGTTCTATAAATTTGTATTTCTATTTTATTTGCTCTCGAAATGAAACTGTAATAATCTTTCTATGACGTTAGATGTCCTAATAATCAGGGAAAGAGTAAAATTTCTCCAAAACACTCCTAAATTCTACGAGTGAGCGAATTTTACAAGAACAAAATGATATATTTTTTTTATATAACAGCTTACATCAACATCAGATCCACATCCTTTGCAACATTTAAGATTAGAAAGTACAAAATCTTAAAGTTTACAGAAACAAATCAAAAGAATTAATACATATATTGCCCCCAAAAGTAAAATATAACAAAAATCTGAATTGCATTAATAATAACTTTATTCGCAATGCTAAATGTCATCAAGAAAATCAGATTATCTGAAAAATATTTCTATTCTGGAAGAATAACTTCGTTAATTAGTTGTTTAGATGTTCTAGGAAAATTATTACGGAGCATATGTCTACCACACATCTAACACATTTTTAGTTATAATCTTCTTATAGTTTTAACTAATTAGTGTTGAATATTCAATACTTTCATCCTTTTTTATTGATAAAGCATAGTAAGTGTATTTTTAATCATAATTGTTAGTTTTCTGAAATAGAATATGTTATTTGTAATATTTTTCTACTCTTCAGAATCATTCGTTAAGTAACTTGTTTGGTTCATTAAGGGGAATCATTCTCATATCAAGACTTTCAGCATTGATAAGTTCAAAAACTGATAGGAGTAATTGCTCAAAAATTTTGACTTAAAGGTTTCAAGATATAAAAAAAAATAATACGGTGGTGCAATTCCTTTTTTTTGAAACTGTATTTAGTAATTGCAATATTTCATAAATAATAGTAGTACTTTTTCGATATTTCAAACGGTTTTAGAATGAATAAAGATTAAAATATAATGAAAAAAATAATTATGTTTTAATTGACTTAAGCATCGCTAAAATATTTCAATACATAGTTTTATATCTCCAAATTTTATAGATTCTCATAAAAAAAATTAGGAAATTCATTATTTAAATACAAATTACAAAGAAGTATTTAAGTAGAACTTTATGAAATTTTAAATATCTCAGCCTTTTTGTGAGGAAAAGTAAGTTACAAAAAAATAGCTTTCTTATTGATGAACCTTTTATAGTAGTTACTCATAAGAATCTTAATTTATTAATTACATCTTTAGAGCTTATAATTTAACTTCTTTTAAGCTACTAATAATGTGTTATTAATTTTGTGCACCTGCGATAGGCATATAAAATATGAAATAAAAAAAAATAGTAAAGTTGAATGCAAAAACAATAAAATAATCGTGCTACTTCAATTTCCTACCGTTTTTGTCAATTTTTTTTTCAAAATACTCATATATGGGTCATTTTTTAAACTTAAAAATTTTTATATTTGATTTTGGAATAATTTGAATTATACTGATAGTAACAGCATTTTCTGAAACCTCTTATCATAATTATTATTTTAGTACTAAAATATTCAGAAATCAATGAACAGCACTCAAATAAGTCATCAAGATCAAGCAAGATTGCATGATAAAACCAATTTTCATAGATCAGTATCTTTAACTATGTATGTTTTTTTGTGTTACCTTGTCGCATTTCAACGAATATAGCATTTGAAACACGTTTCGTTTCTCACTTTGTGTATCATAATAGAACTCTAGATCCACCCAGTGTGCTTTGCATTCATTATTATCTCCTTCTATCTTTTCCAGTTCATGGTATAGATGTTCCGGGAATTCTCTTCCTCTTTTTTTGTCCTTTTGCTTCGTGGAATGTCTGCGAAATGAATAAATACCTTCATCCTTAACAAACACCTATTCTTTTTTCAGCGGTATCCTTTGAACTGGTATGAAAAGAAACGAATAGGTGTAGATAGCTCAAAACTTTAGTTTATTTTCATATAAGTCAGATATATAAATAACAGGAGTTTGAAAATATTGGAAGATATAAGATATTTTTATTTATACATTTTTAGGAAAATTGCACATATTTCAAAGCAATTCTTTTTCGTTTGTTACTTAAATAAATAGTTGGTAGAATTCTTTCAAACATTTTAAATTTATACCAAAAAAGTCAATATTTCTGTATTGGAGTTCATACCTTTTCAAAATTTATATTAGATTAATAATTTTTATGTGAATGAAACAAATATTTTGTGTAAGTATAAACAATGGCTTCTTTTAAAATTGTTTAAATCTGTTCTACTTGGAGTAAATACCAATTTTTAGATTTTTAAATGGACATTATTCAAGTATAGTTTTAAAATTTCAAGCTAATTGATTTAAAAAATTGTAATTTTATGAGAAAAAAAAAGCTAAAAAATATCAGTGTGATGTATTATATGTAAAATGATGACATTATTTCTCTTTTAAGTTCTAACTATCAACTGAAAAAATGAAAATAAATTAAGGAAATATTTTTAAGCTTCTAATTTTAAGAACTTAATAATTAAAGGTATTTTCAGGCACGTGAAGTTTTTAAGTAATGGTTATAAAAATAAGACTTCAAGGAATTAAATATTATAGTTTATAAATGCATTATTTATAGCAGTTGAGAATTTCAGAAGTATAGGAATGATTCAAAGTAAATAAGTTTTTCATTTTAATCTCCTAAATTTTTGAACTATTGATCAGTCATAATTTTGATACGCAGTTCTTTAATAATTTTGAGCTATATACTTTAAAATTTTTTAAGCATTTTTATGTATTAGCCAATTTTTAATTTAATTCGGAATCTAATAAACATATTCAATATTGTGATAAATATGTGATAAGAATTTCTATTATGAAATCAAAAGCTTTTACCTTTTTTTTTAGCTTAATTATATTTGTAATTTCTATGGTTGTGAATGCTACTTCAGACCCTTCATGTAATGGGGATGTTGCAAGTTAAATCTGTTGAGGCTTAAGGTTTTCCATTTTGTATGATGGGGAAATCTTAGGGAGCAAACTGCTTGCTCCATTGTTGTTCGCATCACTCGATGAAGGTACAAAATTGCAAAGTCTATTATCATTATTCCCTGTTTTGCTTCTTAGAGCGACAGTAATAAACAATTAACTTGGGTTTTGAAATTTGTTATCATTAGTAAGAAAATGTACAATTACATTATTACAATTTAATTTTAAAATTAATTTGATAAATATTTATCATTGTTTTAAAATGTTCTTGTACAAAAACTCTACTTTTCGCATATTTGTCATTCGAATTAGCTTATGTAAAACCAGGAGTTAGTTATACCAAATAAATGCTGGTAAAGGGAATTTGTATTTGAAATTTATTGATATGTAAATATTTTTCGTGTACATAACGATGAAATAAATGACCGCAAAATAACGAAAAATGAGCAATTTCCTTTCCATCGCATATTGTTAATTAATGTTGATATCTCAAGATAAATTTTGATTTTGACCTCCATTAATAATTATTTAAAATAGATTCAAACAGTTATATGTCTTGAATGATACAACAAGTTCTTAAATATTGAACCTGCATTAAACAACTTGGGTTTGATAGACTTACATCATTATAATATTCTTTGCCCTTGACATAAGAAGAAACGAAGGGATAACCCTTATTTTGTTTCAGTCTAGTAAATAGTAGCCAGATACGAGGTGTGACTGTTAAATAACGAGATTAACACTATAAGATTAACGCATTTTGATGTTATACATATTTACGTATTATCATCTGCATATACTCCCCACCCCTTTTCCTACAACGCTCAATGCGAACCTTCCATTGCTCGAAGCAGTGATGGAAGTCTTCAGTGAGATCTTTCAAGACGGATACCGCTTTCCCTATTACAGTTTAAACTACTCAAATCTTGTTCCTTTTAATGCAGCTTTCTCGTTAGGAAACATATTGAAGTCGCATGTTTGAAGATCCAGCGAATAAGGCGGATGTTCTAACACTGGGATGTTGTACTTAGCTATAAACCTCTTGACAATCAATGTGGAATGCTTTGGCACATTGCTTTGGTGGAAAAATTTGCCAGAGGGATTATTTTTCAATTCGTACAGTCTCAGCAATCGCAGATGGTCAGATCGAACGGAATACTGATTTTTTCGATATTATCATTAGTTTTTGACTTGGGAGGGCACCTCGGGTGTTTATCATTTTCAACGTCTTCTCGGCCATCTTGAAAATAGTTAAATCACCCCAAAATACATTCACGTAATACATATTCAGTGCCAGACACTTCTTTCAATAAATTATGATTTTCAGTAGCTGTATTTTCATTTCTAATGTAACATTTCGTAACAATGTGTAGCTCACTTATCTTTTTTTTCGGCGAAACAACAAAAAACTCGAATGAGAACGAAGGATTGTTTACAGAAACGAGAGGCACTGCATTTGAGAAATGCTTCAGTAAACAGCTTTTGGCCTCTGGCGTTTGGTGCTTGCGTGGTTCTTCTGTAGCAGCACCAGTCCCGATATTTGATAACCACAACTCGTACGCCTGAATGTTTAATTATTTAAACTGAGAAATAATATTTTTCTCGTGTTTATGTTTGATTCTTTTTCTTTAAAACTTCCAAATATACATATCAAATTGCTTGAAATTAAGAGAAAATTATTTTTATAAGAAGAAACTTAGAATATATATATATGTTATTTATTTCGAAGGAATAGAATTTACACCTATGATAAAGAAACTCATATCAGTGTTATGTAATAAATGTTTTGTGATTTTGTACAGTAATTCCTTATTTAATTTTTTTAATGAATTCTACAAAACTCTATATTTGATATAATAAAACAATACAATATGAAATCACACATAAAACAATATGTTACTTGTTCAGTATTTTCTAAAACATTCCTCACACGGGTGTTCATTTAATTTTAATTTAACTTTTAGAATTAATACATTCATTTTTGTATGCATATTTGTTATATTTTTAAATTTCTTTAAAGTTTTCGTTTTTACATGATACAATAAAGAAGCAATTGAAATGTTGGGGTGCATAGGTGTTTTAATTACACTTTAGCTAAATTAGTATAATCATCACTAGAGAAAATAAAAGTAAATTATATTACTTATTTTGAAGTTTTTCTCCATTTTTGTTCATAACGTTTTAAACTAATTCAAGTATAATGTGTCATTTAAGATTTAAGTTAAAATAGCGAAAAAGTTCATAAAAAGGAAGATACATTTTATAAAGCGTTTGCTAACTACCATTTGCTTATGAGAACATTCATTATCTACTAATGTAATTATTGCTTTTTGACTGCTATAAGTTAATAGTAGTAGCTTTTTATTTGGATTGTTCAAATACAAAATAAGTTCTCTCTCTCTACATTAGATTAGTCACTTGATTATGTTGAAGAAATTTTATGTCATACCAGTACCCTAAAAATGATGAAAATATCAAAAAGTATTTTTAATTTTTTCAAATTAAGTTATTTTTAGAATTATATATCCAAACTTTGTTAGTTCTTGATATATTATATAGCGATTTATTAAAGTTTTACTTAACATTATTCCAAAGTTTGATTTAACTTTCACCCACATTCAAAAGTCTCAGAATTTTACTTTTTACGAGAGTTATATATTTAAAATAAAAAGAGCATTCTTTTATAACCAAAATAGCATTTTTGAAAAATTATCTAGTTGTTTTGAATAATATGTGTGATAATTGCGTGCATGAGATAAGATATTAGATAAGTAGTTATTTTTAAAATTCCAAGAACATAGATACAGCAATTTTTATTAGTTTCTATGGCACCTGACAAAAACATTTTTGTAAAACTATAATCAACTCTAGAACAACCTAACCCATGTGTAGAATTATGAAACATACTTGTAAGAAATTAAGATTATTTAAAAAGATTAAAATTGGAAGAAGTAACAAAATTTTTAAAATATATCAAAATATTTCGAAACATATTTTAAATAATAGGTTGTTTTAACCATGTCCTATTAATACCAAATTACTATATCTTAAGACAATTCAATTAATAAGTCCTGTAAACTCAAAAAAAAACGGTAGAAAACCTTAAGTTTTTTCTATATTAATCAAGATGCGATTGTACATCCAAAATAATATAAACCATACGGTTCTATATTTTAAATCAAAGTAAAGATATACAATATTTTTATAAATAATATTCGATATAAAATACTTATATAAATAATATTTGATATAAAATAATTATATAAATAATATTTGATATAAAATATTTATATAAATAATATTTTACATAAAATATTTGAATTTTCTTGAGGATTGTAAAACTGAAGATGAATAAAACATTTCCTAAGCGTTCAGTCTATTTCTGAACGAGAGAATATGTTAATTTTTAATGATAAGATAATTAATAGTGACAAGTGGAAAATACCCTCTATAAACACTTTGAAACGTCGTATATCATAAGGAATTTGTGAATAACATTTAAATTAAAAATTTAGAGAAAAACACGTTTAAGTTAAAATTATAACACTATGTAAGCATACTTTACTTGAAACATAATGATAACCCATGCTTTGAAGTTATAGAAAAAGGTTTTTTACTTTGTTTATTTATTTTCACATATATCACTTTGAAAATAAGATTCAGGACGCAAATAAATATGTAAAATATACATATCTTGACATTTCAATAAACATTTTCGGATAGTAATGATCAAATTATATCTAGAGTTAATTGATGAATAGAAGAAACTGCATTCGCAGATCTCACATATGCAAAATTAGTAAGAAATTTATCAAACTAACACACTAACTTAATAACGAAAAACCGCACATAAAAGAATAAATAATTCTAGGAATACTTCACAATGACCTAAAAATAATTATTTGTATTACTAATATCATATGATGATACAAATGAGGAGAATAACATATATCAATATATCTTTTTTTTTTTTTTAACAAATAGGGCTTCGTGACTATCGTCTGGCAGTGGTATCCTAGTGTTCATAGTTGCAAACTCTTGTCCGGCGTTGGGTTTTCATTATGGATTTCAATCCTGATGCCATTAAAGATTTGCCTTGTAGTGGGGATGTTATATGTTCAATAATTCGAGGTTCCAAGTTCTCCTGTTAGTAAGGCGGGAAAATTTGGAAAAGGAGATACCAGTTTGGGTGTCGTCCTCACCACTTGACTGAAGATCAAACCTACAAAGTCCGTTACCAATAATCCTCATGCATCTTCTCAGTCAGATATTAATAACAATAAATCAAAATTCATAAGAAAAATAATTTAAATTAAAACTAAAGTATTAGATTAAAACGACGTATTTCAATAAAAAAATCTAAAAGTCTCTACTGATAATTATTTTTTATGAATGTTAAAAGCAAGATATCATGACTCAAATAAAGTAAAAAGGAAACAATTTCTTTCATATAATTTTCAGATTCTTTTTTTTAATTTGCTCTTCATTTTTGATACGTTTTTTGATACAGTTAGTATATTATTTTTTTCTCTTCATTTCTTCACGAATCTTTCAATGAACCATTTCTCACAAACACACACTCTGTCAGGAATTATAAACAACATAAATATAATTATACCATTAACAAATTGTTAAAATTTTGAATGTGCAATGCGGTAGTTTTTCATTGGAGTGAAGAAAAGTTTAAAATAGAACACTCTTGTAACAATGTTATGCGTAGTATATCCTTTTTCAAAAGTAATGATCATTTCTTTCACGAACAACAAAAACCACATTATTACTTCATACTGAGTGATCTAAAGAGATCCTGAAAGAATTCACCAGATGTAAGCTTAACCTAATATTTTCATCCTTTTGAATAGAGAGGAATTTATGGTCTGGCAGAGCAAGCCAACTTTCATATGAGGATTTTAATGTAATCCATATTGAACACTGAAATTTAATATAAATGTCGCTTATTGTACTTTCAGGAGGCTTATGATTGGTTGAGAAACATTATTTTTAAAATAAAATTAAAAATAATTCCTTTAAGGTTATAATACAATACATATTTTTAAACGTAGTACTTTAAACCATAGACGAGCGTGTCAGATTAAGAAAAAATATTTTTAATTTTTTATTTTTTTAAACATATATTCATTTTGTGACCCTGGAAATGATACACAATGTAGCAAAAGTTGCTTATTTGTAAGTAATAACTGCTGTACATTGTGGACCAGCACTTAGATTTTAATTGTGTAAAAACAGTTAATGTTCTAAATGGACTTTCCTGATGAGAAAGAAAAGAAAGTTTTTTCCTTCTACAAAGAAAGAAAAATAATACCTAAGCAAGATTTGGAGAAATCTGCTAATACGAACCCAGTACTTCAATCTCGTGTACTTCAAATCTTATACGCTTAGCCAATTTATGTGGTACATTTGTATTAATAGTTACTAATTCGTAATTAATTTTTAAGAAAATTAGCAAATATTATTATTTAGAAAAGTAGTAGACTAATAAATAATTGAGTGATATGATATGTACTAAATATTAGAAATGCTACTTCTCTTTCACGGTAAAGAATGATACTTAACTAATCGTCTTAGAAGGCAGATTAATGACTTCATGAAAAGGATCTATAATTCCAACAGAATTTTTATTATAGATAAATCTCTTTGTATTATTAATGGTATTATTTGCACTAAAATTACCTCAGTATTTGAATTTCCAAAGTAAATCTGCAATTATATTGAAGCATATATAAATTAAGTTATAGGAATTATTTACAAAATGTATTATTTAATTTAATTAAAATCGTTGCTAAAACAAAAGGCTCTATGTGTAAGCTTAGTGGAACTTTCATGGCTTTAAAATAAAACTTATCTAAAATATTAATGTTATTTTTTGCGTAGTTATATTTTCTTCAAAGAATGTCTATCTCCATTGAAACAATTATGATTTGTGTTTAAAATAAATCAGTTTTAAAAAAAATCGTTATTGCTTCTGTGTTTGTTTGCTCTTATATCATTCAACGTATATTCACAGACTTTAAAATCAGATAATGAACACATTGAATGTTATTTATGTAATTCTGGTATTTTAAATGCGGTCTAAACCTACTTGTTCCATTTAGTAATTTCAATAAGCCTAAGCATCAGAATATTTTGTAGAAGGAAAATTCAATATTTATTTGAAAAAAAAAATCAAACCCTATGTTTAAATAAATTTTTTAGTTATATTTTGAAATTTTCTTATTCAGTATTTCATATAGAAATTGCTCTTATCTGTCAATTCCAACACCTTCACTCGACCTGTTCCAAAAAGATTATCATTGGCTTCGCTCACTAACATTTTTATAGTTTTTACAGCCAAGTATGAGAAAAAATTTAGGAAAAGTCCGTAACTTCCACGCTCATACAGATATGGATAAGATTCTAGGGTTTTTGAGAGCTATTTTGTCACTTGTGTAGTCACGTATCTCGCAAATTCTCCAAAATGATCACCAATCTCGACCCTAAGTTTGAGAGAGCAATTTTTAAGCTTTCCTTGGTATTCGATGAATTTCCTGCAAATGCCTCCCCTCCTTTTGAAGAGTAACGTTTCAGGGTGGCGTTATTCATCGCAGGATTTTATTAATATTTATAATTACATTTTTAAATTTAAAAAAATTATAAAGGAAACTAATAAACATTTTTTGATTGCCTTTCATAGAGAACAAAAGAAAAAGGGAAAACGGCGCAATAAGACTTTTAAAATATCAACATACCTGACAAAATAATAA
>BMAW01091395.1:0-15078 GCA_019974015.1 Nephila pilipes
ATCAAGGTTTAATAATGAGTTAAAAATATTTTTATCTAGACATCAAGGTAAAAACCAAACAGTCAATAACCATTTCGTTTCCATTACTAAATTTTCAGAAATGCTTGGTAAGGGAATTCATATGTCTTGTCATATAACTATTCTCAAATTATGCAGAAATAATCAAATATGAGATATATCAAGTGATGCATGATTGCAATCATGGTCCATCTGATTGCAATAGGAAACATGAAACATTAAAATAAATCATAGGGATATGGCTCTTTATTTGCATCTTGCAGAATAATGTCAGTTTCATACAAAGCAGAAGTTTACCAAGCAGATGACCGGAATGTAATAGACAGTAGTTTTAAACTGGAATAATTTGTCTCACTTCCCAATCAATTCATCCTCCCCAAGTGACTATCTACTAGGCACAAATCCTGATTACGTTCTCAACTCAACTAGTTAAAACACAAAGGATAATGTTCAATATTAGGTTCTTCAGACCTGTCAACTAGTTGAAAGACAATTAAATTTAATTGAATAGACTGCCAGATTTGAAGTCAGCCTAAGAGGTTCAGTCGTAAAAGAAATTTGGATTCTTGCTACTAATGGACCCATTGTTATCTATTTCCGTCCATATACGTCAGTTTGGAATTATGACCAATGTTAACTCACTTCTGTAATAAGAGGAGGAGGGACTTATTGAAAGAAGGCAATTTGTCACAAGGACTCTTGAATTGATTTTATGGAGTTATATTTTCTTGTAGTGGGTACCAATATTTCTTTCAGTCTGTTCTTTCTTCTAAGGCTGCACTGATGTATGCTTTAGGCCACATGTGGTCCATGGGTTGGACACTTCTAACCTAAAACATCTAATAGGTTTTCTATTAGCAACATGTCTAGGGATGCTTTTGGCCACACCTTAGCATCTATAGGTGTGAAGCAAGCTCTTGAAATAGAAGAAGTATGAATACAAGCATTTTCATGCTGAAATACAGGACTGGAATGGGTCAAAACAATGGATGGGATAAAAGGAACGGCCAAACATTTAAGGACTTCACATATCTTTGGGCCATCAAAGCAGTTCTGATGAAGACCAATGTTGATCAGGCATATCATAAGAAATTGCACCTCATAACTATTACGTTCTGCTATTTGGATGTGTGACAACAAATCATCCATCATGGCGCTGACTATGTTGCCTACACACACGGGGCAGCTATCATCCTCACCAAAACAAAAGCCACGCTGATCAGTAAAAATTATTATCACATTGCAAGATGGGTAATAATAAAGACCCTGAATTTTTAATATATTTTGGAAAATCATTGCTGAAGTATCATCCAACACATCTGAGAATGAGATATTAGGGATTTGCAATTGACACATTTTCTGTTACATCATACTAGTTGATTTTAATGATTGGCTATCCATTTTAAATTCTCAGTTTGACTAGGTTGAATGTAGATTTTTGATGTATGTAAAATGCCATTTGTAACATCTTTTTGATATAGGTAAAGTATAGATTGCTCCTTGTAGGTTTTTGTTAATTAGCCAGTAATCAACAGCAAGATTAAAGATTTAGTAATTTTTTATTGTAAATGAAGTTTAATTTTAAAGACTAGTGTTCGTTTTACTCTGCTTTAAGTTAAGTTGTAGCTTATTTTAGTATCTTTGACCAGAATAGGCAAATTTAAGATGATCCACTGCCTTTCTGCATGACTCCATACTACTTTATTGTGGCACCATAGCAATCTCCGGCGATGTTGCTATGGTGTCAGGGGCAATCTTCCTAACGATGCATGTCTCAGCATACAGCCATCAGCTAATGATACTGGCACTTACAGGATGATGCTAAGAGCGCATCATTGTTAGCATAACCTCTGAAATTGTGGCAATAGGCATGCTTCCTGCTAGCTGTAAAATTTTTCAATCTTTCCTACTTGTAGACTGTGTAGCTCTCCTTGAGCCTACTCTTCAAACAGAGTGAAACTAAGACATCCATGTGACAAATAAGATGCACAATCTGGTGGAATGGCCTTCAGGCAGATCTACAATGAAATCCTTTTTTAAAGGTGTCCAACTGTTCAAATAGCTCTGTCGTTTTCTTCTAAAAAGCATTATAAACTTCAGATCAATAAATTAAACCCAAATATGCCAGTTAAAATCAAAATTAAACACTTTAGGAGAGCCTTTTGAAGGGCTCTTAATAGTGCAGTAAGTCATGTGATTGCTAACATCTTGGCATTAACATGGCTGACAATTTAATCATTTGCATATCTAACAGACACACAATTTCTTAATTTGCATTTACATACCTAGCTTACTGGGTGATTTTTTTTACAATGAGTATGTATCAAGTGAAGAGAAAATTATAATAGCTGAAGTTTATAACATATTTAGTATTTCAAAAATAATGTAAGTATTTTTAAATGTTTAGTAAAATTTTTAAAATATTTTGATTTTGAAGATGCAAATGATTTCTATTGAACTTTACCCAAAACTTGTATTATTTAAAAGGAGTCCTTCATTCATATGTTCATTAAATAATTACTCTGATAGAGAGGAAAATACATAAAAATAATCAATATATATACACAAGTTTGGTGATTCTAATCATACTTTTAATATTTGCTTACAAAAATTCTCTTTCAGATAAGAATCTATGCAACCAATAATT
Source organism: Nephila pilipes (assembly GCA_019974015.1). NCBI lineage: Eukaryota > Metazoa > Arthropoda > Arachnida > Araneae > Nephilidae > Nephila > Nephila pilipes. The sequence continues at coordinate 2,666 of BMAW01091395.1, forward strand.
GTGATGAGGAGACTTCATTATATAACAGCACACATTTATATTCAAGAGCAAAAATTATGACATGGTCAGTGAAGATTAGACGTGATGTGGCTTATTATATGCCATAAATTTGAAGGTAGGAAGACTTCTATTTACAGTTCTTCATATGCAAATAAGCACTAAACTGAAAACAGAAAAACAGCTATTGGTTTATAATTTATTTATCATACATTAAATATTATATAAGCTTCTACACATTTTATAAGACAAATATTTAAATGTTGAGAAAAAGTTCAAATTAATATTTTGTAAAAATTAAGGACTAAAAATCATTAAAGAGATAATTCTGCATGTTATGAGAATATCGCAAATTTAACTAAGCAACAGGAAGTAATAATTGATATTCACCAACTCATGATTTATTTTCAGTATTAGCTATATCTTATTAACAAAATAAAAATAAATAAAAAGAATTATTATTACCCTCACACCAAAAACATTTTTGAATCAACAGCCACAATAAAGTAATTTGCATAATTGATTATATATTAATTACTAAAAATGGAAATTTCACAACTCTAAATTAAAACAAATAAAATATAATTCCTGAATTAACTTACAGAAATTTTTTACCAGCTGCCATGTTTATCCTATGACAATATGTGACTGAACTGTGGCCCATGAAGCATAGTGATCACAAAATAATAGAAATTAATATGACATATTTCAATTTAATCAGAAGGGGATGGGGAGAAAGAAAATGTTTTTAAATTGCCTAATGGTTCTTTTGTGCAGAACATAATTTTATAAATAAAATATTTAAAAGTATTCAAATCAAAGTTTTAAACTGAATTAAATAAAATAAAACAGATTAAAAATATAAATATAATTATAGTATCTACAAATTATATATAAATTATATAAACATAATTTGACTGTTATGCTATAAATGAGTAGTTACAGTAGATTAGTGAAAATAGAATGTGTGAAAATTAGATAATCTAATTTATGAATTACAAAGCAAATACAAATATTTACCCTTATTATTTTCAGTCTACAAATAGATAAGCATGTACATTTCATGCTGAAAGGAGAAAAATATTGACAAATAGATTACATGATGAATATTTAACATAATTTAAATTTAAAAGATGAGAATTTTAAAACCTTTTAAATAAAAGTAATTTTGATGAAAAAACAAACACATTTCTCAGATCTGCTTATTACAGATACAATGTTGTTTTAACAAGCTTAACAGATTCTTAATTAAACATAAAAGAATGGTATTTTTGTACCAAGATTACAGTTACTGAGGTGTATTTTTAAATTAGTTTTTGCTTAACTGGACTGGCCGATCTATGTAGGAAGCTTAGAATGAAGTTTATATATATTAGAAAAATCAAACAATTTACACCTTAAAATGATTTTCAAATAGTTCAATAGGAAATATCACATACAGTATATCAATATAGCATCTGCATAATATAATTATTTCTCACTAGTTCGACATATGATTTTTAAAGGGAATAATTTTAGAGCAGCTTCAAATGTGAAGAACAAATATGAAAAATGCAATTAAAATTTTTAAAAGGATGGATCAAAATTTATATTCCTACTAGTATTTTAAAGATTTGAAATGATGAAACCAGGCAGCTTTTCAATACTGTTGTCACTTCAGAATAACTGAACCATTAAACAGATATTATAAGGCCATCCATTTTAAAATCAATATTTTGACTAATTTAAATTACTGAGATCAATACAATTACTTTTATTTCCAATGGAAATATTTAATTTTAAACATGACTTGAATTATAAATTATTGGAAAAGCATGAAACTTGAGATCATCAATAAATACTCTCTATAGCAAAAATGATGCACTAAGAAGGAGTTGCCTGATTTAATGGTGCCTTAAAGACATTTGGACCGAAAGATCAAAATGATTAAAATTTGGTATCAATGAATGAATAGCGAGAGCTACAGTGCATTGGAACTGTGCACTCAACGAGTATTTAAAGCGATTCTCAATCTGATGATCAAGTTTTCTGTTGCACTCTTGGTGTGATACCTTTCAGCGACTGAAAAATGCCTCACCTGAAGTTAGGCTCATTATGAGCAGCTGTTAGAATTCGAAAGAGGTCATATCATTGGATTGAAGAGGCAAGTTGGGCAAATTGGAGAATCACTTGTCATAAGTCGAGCGATGCAGGCAATTGAAAGTTGCTGGCGAGAATGGGTGGACAATGGTAGATTTCAGGTTCATGATAATAGTGGAAGTGAAGCCCTAGGGCCACAGAGGATGGAGGACAGAGTGATGGTCACATCAGCTGTCACAGCGCCTGATTCATCATTATCAACCATCAGACATGCAACACGCTGCAGGATGTCCACCATGATCATTCACAGATGGCTGATAGAGCAAAATCTATGCTTGTACCTGACCGCTACACCCCCTGCCTCCAGCGTCTGCAAACTGTCAAAGCCAGATTACAGTGGTGCTTGGATTCATCTGGTTGGAATGATGCGCTGGGGACATATAGTGTGTAGCGATGATCTTGCTTCAATTGTGTGCTTGGCGATCATGAAGGCGGTCTGGAAGACACAGCGTGCCTTTCTGCTTTCACTCCTAGAAGCCATACAGGCCCTTAACCAGGATTATAGACTGGGGTTCTATTTTCCTTGATAACTGGACCCCTTTGGTCACCATTAGAGGCACACTTACTGCTACAGTGGTTATGACAACCACATTCGAGACCTGTTTGCCACCTTTCCTTTTGCAGTACTCTGGCCTTATTTTCACAGATAATGCCAGACTACATAAGGCAATGTTGCTTTGAACTGTCTTACAGCTTGTCAAACATTTCCTTGGCTATGCCAGATCTCTCCAATCGAGCATGTCTGGGATATGATGGGACGTGCATCTATCAGGAATGTTGATGAGCCTACCGACAATTGAACAAATTTGGCATGAAATATTGCAGGAGAACATCAAGGAGCTTTTATCACTCTATGCCACATCATGTCGCAGCTTGCATCAGGCTAGAGATGGGTCAACACCTCATTGAACTTGTTCCTTTTCAGCTATGTAACTCTGAAATAAATCATTCAATTTTTCACAAATTTTAATCATTGTCTATTCTACATAATTTTCCTATCCACCAATTTTGTCTCCATTGGACAATTCCTTCCTGGTGCGTCGTTTTTGTTATAGAGTGCATTAAGTGGACATTAGAGTATCATTCTTAATTTTTTTTTCAGAAATGAAAATAATGAAATATAAATTGCATTTAATATGTCTTCAAATGAAAATATTTTTAAAATATGATACTATCTTGATATTTCACAAAAGCAATTATTAAATAAAGCAAAATTGAAAAACAGTACTTTCAGTAATGTTTCTGACAAAAATATTCTCAAATGATACATGTTTTGGTAATCATTATAAAAAGTTAATGTATTCCATTTACAGCAAAAAAGAGGAACATTTTATATCTTGAAATTCAAAACAGCTAATTCAAATTTACCAAAAGAGTTTCAACTAAGTCTTTACGGGGTCGAAGTTTTAACAAAGGCAAACTTAAGCGCACAGAACACAAACTTCCTCTACCTGCGTAACAGCACACACCAGCACATCTAATATAAAAATAAACAATTTAAAATATCATATTGACTATAAAAATAAATCTAAAAGGGTTAAAAGAGTTTTACAAGAAACATGATAAATGGAAACCTGAAATCAAATTTTTGGCTCATATCATACAGTAATTCAAATCTCATTATCACCTTAAAACTATTATGAAAATACATTATTCCAAGTGAATCTAATAACATACCAAATCGAAGCATCAACGAAAAATATTGAAAATTTTTATTTTTAAAAAATATTTGAATTCCATAGGAAGCCTTTAACTGAGACAGCTTAATATCTTACAAATACTAAAAAAATTTAGATTCTCAATAAAAAAGAAACAGCTATTTAGTCAATTCATTTGTATACTAAAACTTAATTTTACTAATGAAAATGTATTCTAAATTATGATGAGTTAAAGCAAAAATGTCAAATTTAAAGCACAATTCAATCCGAGGTATATAATATTTTAACAACTAATCAATTTTTAAATTAGCTAACAAAATATCAGAATTTGTATAATGGGGAAAATACAGGTAAAAGACTCAAAATTCTGTTTGATTTAAGAAACCTTACTTATAATCTATTCTCATATGCTTCATTAACCCTTTGATGATTAAGAGAATCAACAATTTTCATTCTTAATTATGCACATTGTTACAATCAAATGATCATTGAAAGTGGCAGCCATCTCCCACTAATTGCTTCTAAAAATGTCACCCTTTTCTAGTGGTGATATAGATAGCTTTCTTTCTTTTAAAGAATAGTCTTGAAAGAACTATTTGAGGAGTATATGAGGGTTATCCTCAAAGTAAGGTTCCCACTGAGCTGCAGACGTGAGGAATGGTTTTACACTGGATTTGGCGACATTGGCATGAAGCTTAGCTTTCTCTCCACCAGTCCCCACCCCAGCAAAATTTCTGCAATACTCGGTTTTGGCTTGGCAGCTGTTAGAGATGGATCTGCCACTCGCTTCTCCTGCCAAGTGCAAATTACACTCTGTGATTTGTTTTTTGTGTGTACAGCATGTGCGCAAATAGTGAATTCAAAGGCTGATGTACAGACGTCCATGACAAACATAATTCAGGATGGCCATTGGTTTCAGACAAAACGATTCCGAAAATGGAAGAAGCATTGTTGAAAGATCGAATTGTGATGGTTTGGGACCTCTGGGAGATGTTCCCTAATGTCAGCAAGTCCTGCATTTACAAAATTTCGACAGACTAGGGTATGCAAAGGTTTGTGCAGTGGCTCCCAAAAATGCTTATGGAAGACAACAAATGGAAACGTGTTGAAGAAGTATGTGAATTTCTTTAGGCCAATGAAATGTATGGCCAGAAATTCCAGGACTCTATTGTCACTGGGGACGAGACTTGGGTCCACTACACAACACCAGAAAGGGAAAAACTATCAAATCAGTGGAAACATCCAGAGTTACCGAAGCCACAGAAGTGCAAACAAACACTGTCTGCCGGCAAAGTGATGGCGAGTGTCTTTTGGGACAGGAAGAAGTTATTGTTGTGCGATTTCATGCCTGCAAGTACAACAATCATTGCGGACCGCTACTGTGAGACGCTGAAGAATCTTGGCAGCACAATTCAAAACAAGAGGAGAGGCACACTCACCAAGGGAGTGTGTCTCCATCAGGACAACACTCATCCACACACTGCCCATTTAACGACCAATTAAATCAACATATTTGGATGGGATAAAGTCACACACTTGCCCTACAGCCCATACTTAGCCCCAAGTGACTACCATCTCTTCCCATAATTGAAGAAACACCTGGATGGGATTCACAGAGGAGTTGAAAAAAAGAGGTTTTTGTTGATGGGCCTGAATTGGCCCTTGATAATAGTTAATACCACAAATAACTTTAAGCAGAGAGAGACAGACACTGATATTTAAAAACTGATTTATTTTCATTTAAAAGATAGCAAAATGACACGATCAAACATGCCGTGCATTACCAACATATTAACTTCAAATTATGAAAACAGGAATCATAATAGTAACATCATAGGACTCTAATCAGCCTCATTACAGTATCAGCCAAGCTCATGGTAACTTCATTCATCCCTTTATATATATCAGGAATCTGCATTCGACACAGTCAACTTGACAGTTAAGAATCAGTCTCAAATCAGAAAAATAAACTAACAGAAGATAATGTCGAATGCAAATTCCTGATTCCTCATTGCTAAATGTGAATATCATATTGGCAACATATAATCTAAAAAATTACCAGTTGAGATCTCTTCATTTCTGCTTATCATATGATAACAGTTTTCAGCTACCTTCGCAGCATGATGGAAGAGTTTTATGATTCAGGCATAAAGAAGATGGTACACCGCATGCAAAAATGTATTGCTCTCAATGGCAATTATGTCGAAAAATAGAAGAAAGTCTAAACTTTTCAACAATAAATTATTCAATGCCAATAAACATGTTTTTCATGGTGAAAAATCATTGGGAACCTTATTTTACAAACAAATGTAGTTATGTAATATCTGTATATATTCGTATTAATGGAAAATTTGCAACAATTGTAAATGATATTTTTAAACGATTCAGTAAATGATAAATATTATAAATGTTTATTTATAAAATATTAAATATTTCTAAGTAAATACATGCAATTCTAAACTTTATAAAACATTCAATTGTTATATTTATCTAAAACCTGAAATAATTCCTTATATACAAATCATCATAAAATTTATTCAAAATCAAAATTATCCAGCTTTCACTTTTGTGACATTTCAGTAACAAATTCTGACCAAATCACATAAGAAAAATAAGTAGATCAGTAATACTTTCCTTCGTTATGCAAAACATTTGACACTACCCATAATGCTATCTGTATGCTATCAAGCTAACTAAATTTTGGCGGTAGTTATCATTTACAACTCAAACAACATAAGATAATACATGTGGATAAATCAGCTGGTCAGTGTGCATTCAAAAAATGTTTTGCTATGCGAGTAGAGCTCAGATGCAACTATTTGGATCAAAAATACTTCAAACGAATGTGCTGAACTTGTCTGCATGCATTATGGTGCACCATTTGAATACGAGCTGGGCTCATTTATGACTGTTAGAGGATCAAATTATTTTAAGCAACATTTCTCATAATTTTGTGGACTTAACAAAACATACTATATTATATAATTAATTTTTATCATTGCTCCTCATAACTACATACATACAAATATATATCTCAATATTCATAGTATGTTGTTAACAGTAGCTATATTTTTAGTAAAACATTTCATAAATAATTGTTTCAAAAACTAAAATAAATAGTACAAATAAAATTTTAAATCATGAAAATTTCTTTAAATGTATTAAATCAAAATTAATGAAATATTATTACAATGTCATTCTTGGACTCCATTTCACTTCCACTGCTTCCAATTTCCCATAAAAAAATTGAGTATTGAATTCTAAGAACAGAGCATGAATATCAGGATTAGGATCTATAAATTCCCATTCAGCATCTACTAAGCTTGTAGGTTTAGATTTGGATGTAGAAGAATGGGAAGCATGAAACTAAAAATAAAAATGTCCTAAATTAAAATCATTAATAATCGATTTTGAGATTCTAAAAGATAAATGAAACATTTATAATTAATAATATTCCTACAATAATATAGCTATTTTAATATTTTTTTATTCATGAATCTCATAATCAGCTGCCACATCAAATCCTTAATTTATGTAAAGACAGTCTCAAAATTTAATTTCACACACACATTTTAATTAACAATTTAAATAGTTAAAATTATAAGTAAATGTTACTTTTTTTAAAAAATGTCTACATTTAATTTTTTTATGTATCTTACAATTCCTGCATACATAATGCATTATTTCCATAACATATAATTTGTTCAATAAGATAAAATATCAAGTAATTTTTTCCAATAAGTCTTAAAACTTTAATTTTATTTGTAAAACTGGATGTTATTATTAGACATTTCATAAATTTTATTATTAAGCACAGAAAAATGTAAAATTTAAAATACTATGACAAAAAAATGCTAAAACTAAAAGATTACAGGAAGAATAGAAAAACAAACCTGAAAATAAAATTAGATTGTTTTGATTTACAAAATTAACTACTAAAATTTTTCTAAAATTACTATTTTTTAAATAATAATAATAATAATAATAATATATATATATATATATATATATATATATATATATATATATATATAATAGTTAATTGGGGATAGGCAAAATTAAAGTCTATGACAGCTACATTCTGTTTTTTATCAACTATAAAAAATCATGCTTCGGTTTACACAGCTGAGTCACACACACAAAGCACAAAATACACAAATTTAATTCAATAAGGTTCCATATTTTATTCAAGTGTTACATATAAAGCATGAAAATATAAGTGCTATGGGTAAGGTATGCAAATATAAGTGAGTGAGTGAATGTTATTGGTGCATGACCCAGATGTGGCTATGCTGCACCAAACAAGATTTAAGTGTGGTATAGACATGAAAAAAACCACACGGGTCTCGAAAATAGAGGAAGGATTGCTAAACTATCCTGGGGGTGTGTCACCCATGTTTACCAAAGGTTATAAACCCCATGGGAAAGAAAAAAGTGTGGGACCATTCTGTCAAACCCAGTCACCATACGGGTCCCCAGATAGAAGTAAATATAATGAACAGAAGAAAAAAATTTGTTTCAAAATTTTAATAATAAAATTCATTAAAAAAAGTAAAATATTTAATGAATACCTTTGGTCAAATCTTAAACATTTGACATAAGTTTGTCAAAACCGCTAGCAGAAATTCTGTAAATTAACTACACTAGTGTACAAAACTTGAGCAACAAATTCATTTTTCAACATACAACCCTAAAATTGTAGAAAAGGAAGGGGGGGGGGTTGTGACCAGTACAATGAAAAGGCATGTAAATGGAAAGGTGATGCATATGCAAACATCAGCGCTATGACATCAGAGGGAAGGTCATTATATGCAAATACTTAGTCTACAGGCAACTTAAAAAGAAGGATGCATTTCAAGACATTCCCTGAAAGTGAAATCATACATTCAATAATATCTACAAAAAAATATCAGGATGCCTTTACATGTGGTAAAATGATTGGAAAGCTTGATGAGGGTGTAGTTTGACCAGTGTTTCACAAGAGTTTGGAAAGCCTTCCAAATGACAGGTATGGCTGTAAGAAAGGTGGTTAGCTGAAGAAAACAACAGCAAGTGATGAGCAGTATATCACTCTGCAGGAAAAAAACAAAGACCATAACCAGACTTTGGGTAATATTGCTCAACAGCTGCATATGGTAACTGGACAACAGGTATCATGGTTAACTGTGGCTAGACATCTACATAAGTGGCCCATTCACCCATTGTCCTCAGAGTTGCACACCATTAACAGCAGTCCATTGGTAGCTGTTCACAATGGTGTCAAGAACACAAAGACTGGACATCTCATCGATGGAGTCACGTTCTGTTTACTGATGAGAATTGTTTCAGTCTGAGCAACAATTAAGTGCCGGTTGATGTGAGGGAGGTAGGGAAATGATTTCATCTCACTAACACCAGAAAAAGAGCCAAGTGGAGTGATCCTGGAGTGCTTGTGCATGGTGACATTATGTTGAATAGACAAATGAAGTTCCATATTGTCAACAAAGGCTTAGTTACCAAAGATCATTACTGCAATGAAATTATCCTCCCACATGTGCATCTGTTCCAAGGTAATATTTGTCCAGACCTTATTTTTATGGACGACAATACACATCCACACAAGACTTCCGCCATTGAGGAGCTTCTAGAAATCAAGAATATCTGCAGAATGGATTGGCCAGGATGTTCTCCTGATTTAAGTCCCCAAACATGTATATTTTATGTATAAAATGCTTTAGACAAATGGCTGGAATCAAGATCATATCCTATGAAGAACAACAGACAACTGAAACAGATATTCCCAGAAGAGTGGCAACTCTTACCTCAAGAACTGCTGAATAATTGAGTATGATCAAGAGGTGTGACGCAACCATTGCAGTCAGGGGAGGTCATATTCCTCACAAAGAGACTTTCATTTGGTTTTCTTCCTCATGGTTAAACAATGTCTTTCTCTAATGTCATTCTGTCAATCTTCTTTGTTCCACAATGTATGCATACAATTCATTTTTTGGCAACTATCTTTCTATCAACCTTTAAGTGCTACATTGTGCCTCTGTAGTGTGAATTCCATATCACCCAGTTGATTTTTTTTCGGAATTAAGGCACAATGTGAATAGTTGCTTAAGTTTTGCAGACTAGTGAGTGATAGAATACATTTTGGCACCACAAGTTTCATTTTGCAGTACAAAGATTCACAGTAATATGTTGTACCAAATATTGAAATTAGTAGTCACAATAACTTAAAGTGTGTATAAGTTGATTCTGGCATGAGTTTCCTAAACTAAAATATTGAAGTAGATCTGCATTATTAGTGTTTCGTTGTCTAACTCTTTCAATCTCTAATAGCACTTACTCTCCATCCACTTTTAAAACTAGTATTATTTCAGAAATAGGAAATATGTCTTCAATAATTTCAAATATAAACAAATGCAAATTTTGAACTTTTCAAATCTTCAAACCTATGTTTGAAATCTGCTTACAATTTTCCAATTTTTCTTCTCAGAGATTAATAAAATTTGTTTTTATTTAAACAAAATGATTGAATATTTTAATTTTAAAAGGGTACACAAAAAGATGAAGTTTAACATCAGAACTAAATATAGTTTGTGATAAATCTATATTTGTTTTCCTTCCTTATAAAGCCAAGTCAAAGATGTATTCAAATCTTCTGAAATGTCTTTAACCTGGAAGAATGTACACTCTAATAGTAACATGAAAGTGCACATTAAAAAATTGGCCCATAATCACTTTTATGCATTTTATGATTGAAACTTTTTTCTATTTCTGAGGCAAAATGAAAAAAAAAAAAAAGAAAGGGAGGGGGGATGAAAAGAAATTGTTTATTTATAAAAATAAATGCTTTTATATATACAAAACCTCATTTAGTCCTCGTAACTCATAACATAGAATAATGTACTTAAATAATTCTAAAAGGTAACTAAATTTTTAATTTGTAATGCATTTAATTTTGAATACATGATATATACTTACATATGAAGCTACCAACTTAATATTCTTAAATTTTACTGGCAACAATTACACATTTAGAAATTACATTCACTACTAACATTTTTTGCGCAGTTTTAACAAATTTCCTCTTTGTGGATTTTAGCTTTTACATGGAGATTTCGTAACATGGTCTGCCTTTGTGTTGTTTAATTCACTTCACAAATTTCTAGAAATATTTGATTGCAATCTTCTTCCTTTGGTGTGATCTTTTAGAAGTACTAAGGCACAAGATCCTTCAGAAATTGCCTTCTTTTATGGTAGTTTTCATCAGTTTATCCTTTGATAATAAAAAGACACGAGCACTTATAGCAGTTGTATTTAGCATACTAAAAATACAACCATTAAAAATCTGTTACTTATCCAAATTAGCCAAATCTGTTAGCTGTGAAATTAGTAGCAGACATTTCATCTACAACATGCAACTGTGCCTTTATTCAGATTATAAATAGTAATTATTTTTGGCCCCAGCAAATGAGGCATCATCATTATGCATAGTTGATAATAAAAGCACACGTTTATTCTTTTTAGAGTATATAACACTAAAGTTATATGTTTCTGAAATGCGAATAGAGTTAAATACAATTCCCTTCCTGTTGAACTAGTAAATTCCTTTGGTATTTCTCTTTTGTTTTTTCTAACAGTCCCAACAAAAGTAATTATTTTTTTTACTTAGAAGTTAATTAGTGAGACCGGTACTCGTGTACCATTATCAACAGTAAGGCTTCTTCCTGTATGGCAAATAGGTGCAATAAGTCTCATAACAACTTTGTCCACACAGTTATCTAATTTATAGGGAGCTTCAATTGCAATCCTCCATATATTTCTAAATCCCACACATAAAAAGTCTTTCAATCTACAAGAGCAAACATTTTAATGCCTTATTTTGCTAGTTTATTGGGTATAAAGAGCATCTACCTCTAAAAGTTTCCAACTTTTCAAAATTATGACATATTCACCATGACTATATGGCTTCTTACAGTTATTTAAATAAAGTTTCAAGCCATTTCATTTCATCTTGAAAACTTAGATAATAATGTATTTTTAAATTCTCACACAAGCATTATTCAAAAGAAAATCTTAATGCCAGAACGCGCTTTGGGTCTAATAGGCCCGAAAAATCAGTTTTTAATCTAAAAATAGTTTTGAGGAATTTGACCTTCCACGGAATCGAAATAGGGTAACCTTTATAGCAGCTACTGAAAGACTGAACCATTTTTGCATAAGGGGGAAGGTTTCTCATTCAATTATATATGAACGTGGGCCTGTTTGACCCAACAAGCTTCCTTGAGGGTTAAAAACATATATGAAGCCAAATTCCATTTCCTATTTCCCCCTTTTTTTTTCTTTTGTAATAGTTATAATAGGATTTAGGAGCATGGGCCTGTTTGACCCAACATGCATTCTCAAGGATTGAGAACATTAAATAAGAAGCCGAGTTCCATTTCCTATTTACCCCCTTTTTCTTTTGTAATTGTTATAATAGGATTTAGGAGTTCTAAAAAATGGCTGAAAACAATGTAAGTTGACAGCCATCTCACAGTACACCAAAACAAAAACATAACTGATACGATTAAATCACTAGGCGATTCGTGCGTTTCATTATTCTTTCTCTCTCACATACATACACAACTC
>BMAW01091412.1:0-24436 GCA_019974015.1 Nephila pilipes
ATCGGCAGTTCTACCCTCTCACCTACCTCTACCCTGCCCCGGCGAGAACGGAGCGCTTGCTCCCCCTCACCCACGGCAGACCCTACCCTCCGCTCCCTTCTACCAATCATATCGCTCATCCCACTCAACACTCATAAGTCACTCTAACACTATTCAATCCTCTCTTTACTACCAATTCAAAAATTTTACTCACAAAATCATAAATACCTTCATGTTTCTATCCATGCCATGCTCCATTAGACAAAGAAAAAGCAGTTCACGCCACTGCTGGAACTTTAAAAAACGTAACCTACCTGATGTCACTATGCATACGAGAACAGACCCCTTCCCCTTCCAGGAAAAGACAATTCTCTGAATGCCTTTCAGTCCCGACTTCATGGCATCATGAACAAAGGCGAAGTATGCAAACTCAACAAACCGAAAGGGGAGGGAGCCTCTTGGAAAACTTTTTCAAGATACAATTTTGTTTTATTATTGTTCGATATTCTAGGAGGTGCAACTTGATGTAGATTTATTTTCCATTATGTCATCCCTACATAAAGTTTGATTACTTCGTTAAAGTTTATATCTGTGATAATTCACATTGTTTAAAAAGTATTGCGAATATGATTTTGATAAAAAAATATAATAATTAATTAAAAGCAAGAGAGAAGCATTCCTTTGAGAACATTTGCTGCTGTTTTTTCCCTCTAAAAGTGTATAATGATATGCAATTGCTTTATTATGTATTATTAATTACTAAAATGAGCATGAGATATTTTTTACGCATATATAGAGATAAGAATAGAGATAAGAATCGGTTTTCGCATCCCTTGTTTATATACCATCAGAATTGAAACTTGAGTTTTCCCCGTCATTTGATATGAATATTGATTTTTTTAAAACTTGTGTAGTATAGTTTATTTCAATTACTAAGCAACATGAATCATCGTCAAAACTGCAAGAAAGGATTATATCTTTCAACCTCTTTTTTTTTTTCTTTAGATTTTGAATAAACATTTTTTGCATTTCTTATATATTTTAATGCATAAAAAAATTGAGTTTCTTAAAATCTTAAATGAAGGTGAATAAGTATTTCTAAAACCGCCGAGGAATAAATCTTTCAGTATTTTCTCAAGGTTTATGCTTTTTCATGGTTTTCATTTTCATTCATATGCTTGCTAATCTGAGAAGTGTAAAACATTTTTAAGAAAAATCAATTAAAATTCAGAAAACTGTTATGAAAAACGAAGCTTTTGTGGGCAACAGAATGAAATCTATTGAGTTTTTCAAATTCAACGCAAAATATGAGTGCGACGTTAATAAGAAATCAAACCAAACTTAACTAATAGCTATCAATTAGAGGTTATTATATACATAATTATATAGGATCGTAAGCTGATCACTTTTCAAAATTTTATTGTAATTATTTTTATAAAAATACTCGTGACTACTGTTTTACGTTCCATCTATAATTTATAACATATAAAAAAAAGTATTTTTCTTTAACTGTTATATGATATTTTGTTATTTTGAGTTTTGAACATAACTGCGAACAATGGTACGGTACAGAGGAACTAGATTATGGAAATAATTAAAATATAATGGCATATTAAATGCAATTTTATTATAATTTCAAATATATATTTTTAAGTTTGTCATTCTTGTTATTTTTCTCCTATATTATGACATAAATCGATTACTCTAATGGCTTCAAGTTTCGGCCATGATTGTTGTGTGTGTAGATTTAATTGTCAATTCTATTTTGAGGTAATCTAAATAAGATAATTTTTTTTTTAAAATTCACAGCCTTCTGTAATAATTTAACTATTTTTTTTTATTTATAGAATGATTTTTGGTTGCGAGAATATTTATCCATAAAACACTGGTTGGTAGACACTGTTTACATTAAATATTCCTCATGGAGAAATATTTGTTGCATCTTCAAAAAAAAAAAATCTTAGATTAGTGTTGAAGGATGTTAAGAAAAAGAGACTTCAAATTACATTTTAAAACTGAATATGTATTTTAGGTACTCATCAGTTACTTTTCATAGCTTTTTGAGAAAAAAATTGTCTGTAATTTGTTTATTCATTTCAAGGCTAATAATTTACCTCCTAAAATTGTAAAAGAAATGCTTCAAAAAAATGAATTAATTTTTTTTATTGGGAAAGAAATATGTTTTTTAAAAAATAATTTTGCATCATAAGAAACCTCTCAAAAAACCAAGAATATGTAAAATATACAGTTTATCCTAATTTTACACTCACTGAAGAAAAAAAAAGTATTTCTAAAATGTAAATTTTCTGCAGAAATATGTATACATCTCTATTACAATCTTGCAGTACCAGCTCTCCAGTAATATTTTTTTTCTTTCTGTTATTTCATATTTAAAAACAAGGTCAATATTTCCAACTTTTTTTGCACTAACTAAAACGAATAAATTGTTGACAATTTTGGATTTATATTGCAATCATTTATACATAATATATAGAAGCACTTGAAAATAGCATGTTTCCTGTAAAAAAAGTATAAATGCAGAAAAATTAAATTTCATATGCAACCTGACTGCAGTGTAAAAACAGGAAAGGATATGAAATTTTGTGTTACAAATGTGAATTTATCTTTTAAGTAGTAAGTAATTTATAGCTGTAACTTTCATATGAAGTGCTTTCTAACTAATTATTTTTAAAACCTTTTTCTTATAGAAACAACGAAAAGCTTATTATTGCATTATCACATTCACGTAATAAGTAATCCACACCTGGCTTACTTATTACGTGAATGTTATACATGCTATTTTTTTATACTGAATTTACATGCACCCTTTTTTTCCTCGCCAATTCTGTATGGTAATAAAAACAATCAATCCAAAAAATTAAACTGCAATGCAACTTGTGTAGCAGAGCCATGTGTTCAGTGAATGCACCAAAGCAGCTGACCCCAGGTGTGGCTTACTTATTACGTGAATGTGATAATGCAATAATTTTTACACAGTTAATGCGCTGTTCAGAAAAGAAAAAGTACCCGATCTTAAAACGAAATATCATTTCTTTATTCACTTAGCAACATAGGAATATCTGAAAATAACACATCGATCAATAACTCCCGAGTCTAACATTGAAAACAACATTTTTTTTGCAAAATTTTTTTTTATTCATCAACATAAGACCTTTTGTTAATCACCTTTTAGGGTGATACAATCGTTCCAACGCTTTTCCAAATCTTTTTTTTTTTCCAAAAAAAAATTTCTTTTTTTTTTTTTTTTTTTTTTCGCAAGAAATCTTTTTTGTTGCGAGTAAATAGCGATAAACAGCTTTCTGAATCATCGACTCGTTGCTGTTTTTGTTCCATCGAAAGCAATCGCGGCACCCACTTGGAAAAAACCTTTTTCACTTCACTTCAAAAAACCTTTTTCCTGGTCCGATCGACTTAAAATTTTGACACGTTTCAAGCAAAGGTTAGTACTCTAGAAAGACCTGGTTACTGGTTTACTACGAGCACCATCTCTGGGTTTGTCTCGGGAGTTATTGATCGAAATGTTATATACTCTAGATCACCTGTAGCAGAAAAAGGGGGAACCTTTACAGAACTTTTTTTTATGTAGCGGAGGAAAACCTTATTACTCAGTTTTTCTAAGAATCTTTCCACAATTGGATGACTACCACATTGGAACGTTAATTGCTCTGTTTGGCGATCTTGGCACGTTTCGAAAAAACCTTCAACTCCTCTAAGTAAATATTCCCCGGGAAAAGGCTTTATGGGACTCCTTTTCTCTTGTTTTGGGGCCGCGGTAGCCTAGTGGTTAAGGTCGTGGACTAGCGGCTGGCGGTTTCGTTCAGTCGCGGGTTCGATCCTTGGCCACCAAAGACCCGCCGTGTAGCTGGGGCTGATGCACGTTAAATCTGTTCGGGGCCCAAAGTCCTCCCGTTGGTGTGGTGTGGATGTTAGGAGAGGGGGGTGCCAGCTCAAGTGTCGTCCTCGTCGCTTGACCGTGGTTCAAAATTACGAGGTCCGTCGCCAATAGCCCTCGTGTTGCTTCTAGTGCGACGTTAATAAAAAACTAAAAAACTAAAAATTTCTCTTGTTTTGAATGGAGGGAGATAGGAGGGAAAGAATACTAGAAAGTTCTACAATACTAGTTTTTTCAACGTTTGGACTTCGAGGAGGATAGACGCACGAAACTATGGAGCTTGCTAAGCCTAACGTGGGCGCCCAGGCACCCACCGATGCGATGGACACCGGAACGGTGACTCCCGAGAGCAATGATCTACAACCATCAGCAAAGGACATTTGCTATACCCACACCATCCTTGTGAAGCAAGAAAAAATTATCCGACAGAGAATTGAGCATATAAATAGACTCATAGAAATAGAAGAAGAGGACCCAGAAGTCAGATCCCAACCACTGATAGAGGACCTGCACCAACAGAAGAAAACCTGCCAAGCGGAACTGGACAAAATCACAGGTGAGATGAACTTCATTTCTCCTTGCCCAATTAAGAATTGCCAGAAACATAGTAAAGCTGCAATTAAAAACCTAAGAAAACGCATGGCTGAGTCATGCAGTATAACCAAAAGCAGCGTCGCATCACCCTCTACAGCCAGTCAAACTAGAGCTCCCAAAGCTCAAAGCATCATTGACGCAAATGGTTTTCAAAAACCTACGAAAACTGCAAAATAGGCAGCTGTTAATGAATCTAGTAATGAGAAAATAACAACGAGCAATAGCTTTAATGCGTTGGGGGCAATTGATCCCAATATGGCGGACGCTGACACCCCCCTCAACCCCCCAAGACTCAACCGGTAATGCTTAGGCTTACCCAAAATTATAACAGAATCATCCAGGCCATAAACAGGGAATTCCCGAATTCAGCCTGCAAGCTATCGGGACAATATATTAAAGTCTCACCCAACTCAGAAGGTGACCACCGTGGAATAACCACCCTCCTGACCAACCTAAAGGCTGAATACTATGTAATTCAACCGCTAAACAATCGTCCTTTGAAAATCTGTATAAAAGGACTTCCGGTTCACGCTGATGTAGAGGACATCAAAGAAGACCTTATCTCTAAAGGCATAAAGGTAGAGAAGGTCGTACAACTTAAATAGCTAAAATCAAAATTTCCACTCCTCATTTTTATGGTAGAAATCTGTAGGGAAGAAAATGCTCTAGAAATTTACAAAATACAATCAATCATACACTAATAGTCAAAATAGTACCATTTAAAAAGAAACAAGGAACTACGCAGGGTTATAACTGCAATTATTTCCATCACTCCTCACATAATTACAGAATGAATGCCAGATGCCTCAAGTGCGGTGAAAATCACCGCAATGGAGAATGCGCTATAAAAGAAATGTTAGAAACCCCTTTATGCATTAATTGCAACTCTAACCATGTGGCCTCTTGGCAGGGATGCCCGCTGTTCCCAAAAAAGAAACCAGCTAAAGGCCAATCCACTCAGAAAACTGAAAATAGGAACCTCCCACCCACCCGACCCGTAACAGCAGGTGTTACTTTTGAGAACATTTGCATTAACGAAACCTCCCAAGAGATGGCGCCACAAATAGCCCCAATGTCAGCCGAAGCCAAACACCAGTTTGAACCGGCTACTGCCACCACTACCACACCACAACCAGGAAACTTTAATTTCATAACTACCATAGCAGAACTTCAAAATTTATTTAATAAATTCCCGAAAATATTTGCCGCCCTAAACAACATGTCTAAAGTCACCAGTGACTTCGACAAGCTAAACATTTTTATGTCGGGTGTAGTCGCGACACCACCCACCTCCAATAACTAAAATTCACCATTCTCGGACTCAAACTGGTGTATAGGAATGCCCAAGGTGTAAAGTTCCACGATGTAGAATTAAGGAACTTCATTGATAAGCACACCCCAGATTTAATATTAATTCAAGAAACACATCTCGGACCAGGAATGAGATTCTCAATCTCTAATTATACCACATACCGCAACTACAGACCCACCACAAACAATCGCCCGTATGGCGGCACTGCTATTCTTATTAAAAAACATTTTCCAAACTTCAATATCCCAACACCCACACTAAACGGTGCAGAAGCAACTATTGTTGCACTCACCCCTACAGATGGAATCCCAATACTCATTACCTCCATGTATATTCTCCCATCTGTTAGAGTCACACACGTAAGGACAGACATAAACACCATCCTAAACTTAGGGCCGACATCACTAATATGCGGAGATTTAAATGCTAAGCATACTAGCTGGGGCTGCACATATAACTCATCGAGAGGTAATGCACTTAAAAACTTTGCCGATTAAAACGGCATAAGCATATTAGCCCCGCCCACCCCAACACGATTCGGACATAGCTCAGCCTCCACCCTCGACATTGCTCTTACGGCGAATTTTGATTGGCCCTCCCAGATACACTCGCTACCGGAGTGAAGTAGTGACCAAAACCCAGTACTCATTCAATTTGACTCTCAAGAGAAGTTCACGCTTTATTCGCCGAAGCTTAGTACTAACTGGGATTTGTTTAGAAAAACATTACTAGAAACAACCACAAACACCTTTACACTCCCCAAAGCACAAAGTGGAGAGGATATAGAAGTAGAAGTCGCCAAACTAACACACAACATTTAAAATTAAGACAAACTCACAGACCTACATCGGTAGAGAACTCAGAAACCTTTTTCGAGAAAGAAACAAAGCCAAAAAAGTATTTCAGTTCACAAGGTTCCCTGCAGATAAATAAAAATTACACAAGATTCAAAACGAAATAAGGCGCAAAGTGCACTTACACACACAAAAAGAATGGGAAGAAACTCTGGAAAACCTGAATGCTGAAAACGGCACTCTTTGGAGTATGTCCAAAGCACTCAGGAAGAGAAGAACCCCTGTTTCCGCCCTAAACGGCCCAACTGGTATCGCACTGAGTGACGCAGACAAATCTGAAATACTTGCTGACTCCCTTCAGAGTCAATTTGAACTCAATGATCTAAACGCACCAACACATGATAGCACAGTGAAACACGTCGTTCACGAATTCTTCACGAATAGCAACAACTTCGAAAGCTTTCAACTTCAAGACAGAGGCCGTCTTCTTTAACAGAAATAATAGAAATATCGAACCAGATGTATATTTAAATAATAAAAAAAATCTCCTAGTCCGGGTACACAAAATACCTCGGTGTTACATTAGATAAGAAACTCACCATCAAACAACACGTTACACTAATTAAGCAGCAATATAAAGCTGCAGTCAGTAAAATTTTTCCCCTTCTCGCGAGAGACTACATTAAGTAGAACCAACAAGATGCTTATCTATGCACTGATTCTTAGACCTATCCTGACTTACGCCTCCCCTGTCTGGGTCCACTGTGCACCTACTACTCTAGATATCCTCGAAAGCTCACAATCAAGCATCATACGGACAATAGTAAAAGCACTCTGGTACATGCACACTGCTGATAGCAGAAACTCATTAAAATTCCCAACCCTCAAGCAATTCATCAAAAAATTGGCGAAAAACTTCTACAACAAAATAGATATCTCTACCAACAGAACCATTCAAGCAATAGAAAAATATACTCCAATCAACAACAATCAACTCCTGCACAGACCACGTGACATTCTACTAGATTAACCTTCATTTATTATATTTCAACATTATTTCCTGCAAAAATCTACCCCAAATTAACACCCATCAACAACAACCAATAGGAGCGCACCCAGCAACCAATAGGAACGCTCCCTCTCCTCATCCATCATCAGCATATACTTCTTAACCATTCTAGAGGAATAAGTCAGGATACTTCTACCAACGCCACTAGTATTAACCTCACATAACAGTATTAAATTACAATAGAATTTAATTTTAAAAATTTTAAAATTATGAATATTAAAAATTTTTAAACCTTTAAAATTCAAGATAAATTTGAACCAACTTCACGAACCATTCTCGTCAACGGCACTCAGACTTAACCCTACTTCTCCATCCTGCATTTGAATAGACTACTCAGATTCTATTAATTTATACTTTTCTAAATTTTAAAAATAATTTTTAAAATTTCTATTAATGATTCATATTTAATACTAAGAATAAAAACTTTTAACTTTTAATTTTAATTATAAAATTAATAATTAAGCATTGCTCGTTTATCTTTACTCTGGCAATTCATTTTATTTTCAATTTTTAAATTTAATTTTGGGCAAGCTTGAAACCAAAGTTCAGTCTCACCTCCAACTTATTATCTAAAACTGGGGATTAAAGCCCGAAAGGGTTAAGCACTCCAATATGAAGTCACGCTTCTTCTACAATACTAGCTTCTTTCAGTCTGCCTAGAGGAAATATTTATTACCCTGAGACATCATTTTCCCAGTTCACGATAGCTGTCAAAACATAATTATAAGAAAATGGAAAATATTAGAGCAAAATTGAAAAAATTAAAAGCATCTAAGAAGTTCCTAATTTGAATTCAAGCGAAATAAGGAAAATTGAGAAAAATAAAGCTTATAATTTTTCTTTTATAAGAGAACTATTTACTTCTGCGCCATATGACCAGTATTGTATGAGTCCTTCGTCCGCACTAAGTAACGTCTCCTCCCAGTAGAGGGAGCTTTCATCGATTCTTACTTTCGGAATCACTCGAAGGGAGCCTTAAACCTCTCGGGCTCTTACCATCGGTCTGGCTGAAAACATCTTTTATATTTCCTAAAGGGCCTGCGCCCAGTTTTACAGCTTTCTTTTTCAGTTGCGATTGAATGAATGCCCTTAGTCATTTAATTGTGCATGCTAAGTCTTGAACGTACAAATAGTCTCGCTGGAACAGTTTTACACAATGAAACTTTTGAATGTTGTATCTGATACAAAATGCTTGACTCTCTAATTGTTTGCAAAGGGAGAAAAAAGAAGTTACGAACACATTTTTTTTTTGCACTGTAGTCTTCTAAGTATGGCCGCACTTCGGGTACGTTTCTTGCTTTAAGCTGCATTTATTACATTTTAAATGATTTTCATAATTATGCATTTAAGTTTAATCTTGAATTTAAATGAATTTTTGTATTTAGATAGTTTCTTAAAAGTATTTTTAAAAAAGAAGCAGCGTATTATAGTTTCGAGAAAATTCCCTATTATGAAAAAGTCTGGAAATGCAACATACTCATAACTTTAAAAGTAGGATATGCAGTAAAAGTATATTAAAATTTTTTCTTTTTTCTTCGAATGATTTTATGTACATCAATGTAGTTTTAAAATTTTTGCATTTAAAATTCAAATAAACTTATAAAAGCTCATTTTCCACAAAGATTCTCTCTCTATATATTGTTAGATTCGATTTTATTTTTTCAGTTTTGAAGTTCTAGTATTGATATATAAATTGTAAAAATACAAAAATACTTAAATTTTTTTTACATTTTATAAAAGAATACAAATAAGTATTGTAAATAGCTTGAAAAATTAAGTACATTGTAACGTCGTGATCCCTGAATGCGTAGAATGAAGTGGTAAACAAGGGATCACACAGCTTAAGAGGCGATAATTCTTTATTTAACAAAGTTAAGATTAACTTATGTTTAATTGTTTCCGCCTGGATTCTTTTTACAACACTGATAACACATCTAATTACATAGCACCGAGGCAAATCGCATATATCTAAACAGCACAAGTCCTAACATATATAGTTGAAAAAAACACCAATATCTCAGTATTCGATGTAGTTCTCAATTCGAAGCGAAGGCAATCGCCTCCAACTTAAAGCTGTAACGCTTTCTCGCTCCTTAGCAGGAATCCTCCTAGTAATATTTCGTGTTGTAGGTTCTTAGTTTCATTTCTGAAGATTCATTCACTACCAGATACACAATCAAAAGTCTAACTTTAGTGGCTAAAGTTTTTATTTTTTTGTTAACAGCCACACAATACACACAATTAATACAATATTTAAAACTCACTAACACTAAACATTTGACTGTTGTTTCATGCCATTTTTGTTCGTCATGCTACCGGTCATAGCCGCCATTCTTTCTTCCTCCTCTGTTGTTGTTCCGTCTCTCCTTATATCGATGGCAGCGCCACCTATATTGTTTTTTTTAGTCCGGTGAATCTTACACGCCCCACCAACGGAAGCACATGCGTCATATTTAATGACCAGGTGCTAAAAGAAAGAGGTTAGTCACACACTCACGAAAGAGTCCTAATTCAGAAACAAAATATCTAAACCTTAGTTGAGGAGAATGCACTATCTAAATTAAAAAACACATGAGGCATGACTTAAATATGATCATTAATGCATAAATATAATGAAAATAAGGCAATAACATAAGGTTATATAATCACGAATATATATAATAAGACTATTATTTTCACACTAATTTTCTAAATATATACACAAATAGGAATATGCTTTAATACTGAAATAAGTACTACAAAGAACTCAGGTTAATCATCAAAAGGCAAGCGAGAGAGGGCGTCAGTATTGCCATGGTTTTTCCCTTTACGGTATATAATCCGTAAATCATAACGTTGCAAGGCTAGGGCCCAACGAGCTAATTTTGTACCATGTGGTAATCCTTTGGTCAAAAATGTGAGTGGGTTGTGATCAGACACAACCTGTATTTGAGATCCGAAGATCCAACAGTCAAACTTTTTCAATGCACTTAGCACGGCATAGGCCTCTCGTTCTATTGTTGACCAGTTCATTTGGCATTTGGTTAATTTCTTACTGTAGAATGAAATTGGGTGTTCCATTCCCTTTTCATTGTTCTGTGCAAGGCATGCGCCGACTATAGTAGCAGAAGCATCTGTATACAGCTGAAACGGGCGGTTCAACACAGGGGTATAGAGAGTAGGCATTTCGATTAAGCTTTTCTTCAAACATTGGAAAGATTCTTCAGCTGTGTCATCCCAAGGAATTTTATTAGGAATATTTTTCTTAGTTAAATTTGTCAAGGGCAAAACAATAGAAGAAAGATTCTTAATATAGTCACGATAATAGCTTGATAAGCCAAGCAGTCCTCGTAACTGTTTTTTGGTCGTTGGTTTCAATAACTTTGACATAGTTTCCATCTTTTGAGGATCCGGAGCATGTTTTCCAGAACCCACCACGTGACCTAGAAATTTAACTTGGCTTTTTCCGAAATCACACTTCTCTAAATTGACAGTTAGTCCAACTTCTCTCAAAGTCTTAAAAACATTTCCCAAATGTTGCATGTGATCTGACCATGTTTCGGAAAATACTGCCACATCGTCTATGTAGGATCTACAGTACTTTTGATGGGGATTCAACACTTGATCCATAGATTTTTGAAATGTACTTCCTGCATTCTTCATTCCAAAAGGTAGGACTTTCCACTGATAATGTCCAGAATGAGTAACGAAAGCAGTAAAATGTTTAAAGTTTTCTTCCATAGGGATTTGCCAGTATTCCTTCGTGAGGTCTAAGACCGATATAAAATGAGCTTTGCCTATCTCGTATATTAAATCCGTTGCACGTTTCATTGGATATGCATCAGGAATAGTAAAACTATTCAAAAGTCTAAAGTCTATGCACAATCTAATGCTTCCATCTTTTTTCTCCACGCACACCACCGGGTGCGCCCAATCACTATCACTATGTTCAATCAAGTCCATATCCAGCAGCTCATTAATTTGACGTTCAACTTCTTTTTGAAGAGCAATAGGAACTCTATATGGTTGTAATCTTTTAGGTGAACCATCTGCCGTAACTTTAACAGAATGACCTTTCACTTTGGCTTTTCCAGGACGATTCCGAAATATGTCTTCATATCGTCGTAACAAATTTCTTAACTGGTATTTCTGTTGGGCATTTAAAACATTAGGCATTTGATTCAACTTGATATCAATGTTAGGTTGAGTTTCCTTATCTGTGGGAGCATAATGCAATTCACCAAAATCGGTATCTTGATCAAATATTACCCCAACATGATCAACTCTTGAGATATAAGGCCTTAGCTTATTTATATGTAATTCTCTAGTTCTACCGTCTTCCATTTGAACTAAACAAGAGTGGGGTCTAGTGAGCTGTACTACCTTGGCTGGTCCTATCCAAGTGTTAAGCAATATATGCGTAGATGAAGGAATAAGGATTAGTACTTCATCTCCAACAGAAAAACTTTTTTCTCGTGATCTCAAATTATAGTGTGAAGTCATACGTTCCTGATTTTTAGCACTGTTTTCCGATGCGATTTCGTGTGCATCTTGCAACTTCTTTTGCAGTTGTTTCAAGTATTCTTCAACAGAAAGAGCAGCACTAGTAGGGATTTCTCTTTCTCCTGTCCAAAATTCTTTTAAAATGGTCATCGGTTCAGATGGTAGTCTTCCATAAACTAATTGGTATGGTGATACACCAGTAAGTGCATGAGGTATTTCTCTATAAGCAAAAAGCAAATATGGGAGATGGACATCCCACTCATTTCCATGCTCTTGAATATTTTTGTTTAACATGTCTTTCAAAGTTCTATTCCAACGTTCAACTGCTCCCATACTCTCAGGATGACCTGGAGTAGAAAACCTAGGAGATACTCCCAGCACGTTTTGAAAGGCTTGAGTCAATTGTGCTGTAAAATTGGTACCTTGGTCTGTGCATATTGTCTTTGGGAAACCAATTTGACAGAAAATTTTCATTAGCACTTCGCAAGTAGTTTTTGCAGTAATGTTCTTTGTTGGTATGGCTTCCGCCCATCTTGAGCATAGATCAATGGCACATACAATATATAAATGCCCTCTTCTTGATCGGGGTTCTAACGGTCCGATGCAATCCACGCTCCAGACTTCGAATGGATTATTAGGTCTTACAATGGGCTGGATCGGAATCCTATCTCTGTATGTTACAGTCCTTCGTAACTGACAAGGTTTGCACGCTTCGCAATGTGTCTTCACATCCCTCTTTAACGAAGGCCAGAAAAAGGAATATTTAATGCGTTGTTTTGTTTTTTGTTCTCCTAAATGTCCAGCTAACGGAATTTCATGAGCCATTTGTAGAATTTCCTTTCTTTTACACGCAGGTAGGACAACTTGCTTGATTGACTCCCCACAAACAACGTCATTATGCACTAGCGGATCATCTTGTATTTCATATGCCTTTTCTTTGTTATTTATCTTCAGCTTACACTGCATTACTTTGGGCTTTGACTGGTGAGGAAAACTTGTTATTTTGCGAGTTTTGCTTATTTAAGTGTTTA
Organism: Nephila pilipes; assembly: GCA_019974015.1. Classification (NCBI taxonomy): domain Eukaryota; kingdom Metazoa; phylum Arthropoda; class Arachnida; order Araneae; family Nephilidae; genus Nephila; species Nephila pilipes. The sequence continues at coordinate 13,175 of BMAW01091412.1, forward strand.
TCTCGGCATGCTCTTGAGAAACGCGTTGAGCTTTGGGAGCTCTAGTTTGGCTAACTGCAGAAGGTGATGCGGCTTTATTTTCAGTTAAACTGCATGACTCAGCCATGCGTTTCCTAAGATTTTTAATAGCAGATTTGCTATGTTTCTGGCAATTCTTTAAAGGGCAAGGAGAAATAAAGTTCATCTCACCTAGAATTTTGTCCAGTTCCGCTTGGCAGGTTTTCTTTTGCTGATACAGGTCCTCTAGTAGTGGTTGGGATCTGACTTCTGGGTCCTCTTCTTCTATGTCTATGAGTCCGTTTAGGTGCTCGATTCCTTGTCTGATAATTTTTTCTTGCTTCGCAAGGATGGTGTGAGTGTAGCAAATTTCCTTTGCTGTTGGTGGTTGGTCGTTGCTCTCCGGAGTCACCGTTCCGGTGTCCATCGCATCGTTCGGCTCCTGGGCGCCCACGTTAGGCTTAGAAAGCTCCATAGTTTCGTGCGTCTGTCCTCCTTGAAGTCCAAACGTCGAATCCCTGTAAACTGCTATCCTCTCGTTTTTTCTTCCTCTTTCATCGCGGGCAATCGCCCTCTCTTTAACAAGTTTCAAACGGAAGCAAGGAGAAATAATATTTACAGGTTTTAGGAACAAATCAGGACGTGTAATGCTTTTTTTAAGTGGCAACGATACAATGGTTGCTGGTACATTATTTCTAGCCTCTTTTTGTAGATCGCCAAGTTAACCGTACGGCTTGTTATTGAGCCAAGCTGTATTACATTGATAAAAGATTTCGTCTAGTTAGGATATTATCGACAAGTTCGACTTTGTAAACAACAACAATGAACCAAACTTGCGCTCAAACCTTTATGACTTCCGGTCATTGTTGATCAATGGGAAATCAACGAAATTTAACTAAGTTTTGTATATTTTTAACCCAAATTTTTGAACTCTATTGAAAAAAGGTGTTATATAGATTTCAGATCTGAGGATTTTTACAATTTTTATTTCTTCATTTATGCTAAAATACTTTGTATTTTTTGGAAAGGTTAACATAATTGCTAGCTTTATCGCGATTTTTGGCGACCGATAATATATTTAGGTGGAGCCGATTTGCTTAGTAACGTATTTGCTTTGATGTGTCATATTTGCTTTTTTCTTGTAATGTGCTGAATTAGGAATATAATTACTGTATTAGTATACATTTTATTTCTTATTTATTCTTCTTTATCAAAGGAAAAGTAATTATGAGTGTTTTCAGAAAAGGCTTTATATTTTTGTTTATTGTTAATTAAGAATAATTTATATCTATGCTGAATTGATTGTACATATCAAACATTCAAAATAAAGTGCTTTTTATTAACTTTCACGCTAATTCATAAACAATTGCTGAATTGTCTGATATTTCAAATCGAAATTCTTTTATATCAGCAAAAGTATTCCTCCATACTTTGAAAATATTTTTTATGTTATGTATTTAGTTAATTTTGTGTTGTATTAAATTTATTAGTTGACTTATTTGCCAAATTATGTGTACAGATTGAATCTAAATTCTTTTCTTGTATTTATTTAAAAAATTCTTATATAAATATGTTAATTTTATGCTAATTGAAGTTTAACCAATTACTGTATTTATAATTTATTGAAATTCAACTAGTATATTAAATCCATAATGTCATGTATTATATTTCATAAATCACATGTTTCAAAAAAACACCAGTAGTGTGTTTTTGTTAATTTCCATATTTATATAATTAGCTGTGGATCATATTCCCATGGAAAAATTTTTTTTTAGATAACCTAAAATTTAAAAAAAAAAGATCATATCAATTTTGATCAAGTTCGAGGTCAAATGGAAATGTGTTAGCTTATATAATTAATGTCTTTTTGTCACATGCACAACCAAAGATTTCCATTGTTAAATAATTGAATATGATGAAAACTATTGGAATTTACAAACACCAGTACATCTTTCTTTTTTTGAAATGTTTTGACAGAAATTTTACAAATTTAATTTTAAATTTTTTGAATCTAAGAAAAAAAGTGCTACTATTTATTTAGTATTCTTTAATTCAAGTTTAAAATATAGCATATTGATAAATGCAATTATGCTTATGTATAAATATTTTTTAAATTATATTTATATAAATATTATACATCTAAGATACTTGACATGAATTCCATCCACCTCCCATAAATTAATGTAATAATATTGTTTAAGAGATTTGTTGAATCATACAATCTTCAAAATATGACAAGCAGTAGCATTGTTATATATCTTGTGACATAAATGACAGCTCTTTTAATGGATGTTTTGTTGTCGTTCTTTAAGTGTTAGTTTCACGAGTTTTTTTTTTCTACTGGCAGTAAGAACATCACTAAATCATTATTGGATATGTGTGTGTTCTAATAAATAGCAATTGTAATATTCCATAATCTGCTGTAAGTCATCCTGTAATTAAAAGAATAGTCGTTTGGACATGCTTTTTGATTTCAGACTTTTCATTTATGCATTTTACATAAATTGAATAAATTTTATTTAACTCTCTACACACAAGAAATTTAATTATAAACAAAATGAAGTAAGAAAATAAGAAACAACAATTATAAGCACATACACATGAGTATATAAGTAAGTACAATTTTATTCACTGACAATAAATAAATTGTTTGTTTCAATGAGTTTGATAAAGGACTTAGACCTGATAAAACAAAATTAAAAAAAAAAAGTTTATGAATACTGTAATTAAGGAGATTTTCACTCTTGAATAATCTGGGTGCTCTGCATCATCTGAAGATTTTCCTACAAAGTAATTTAAATACAAATTTACAAGTATTACAAATTTTTAAAGCAATTTACATTGCAAACAGTTTTATAAAAATATAGTTCATATAATATTGAACTGTTCTTAATTTATGAAGTTTGTAATAATTATAGTTGACATATTTACAAGAATAGAATAAATAATCGTTTTCACCTAATACCGATTCTTCAAATTATATACATTCTTAGGTAAAATTATCATTTCACAAAGTAAATAATCTCAATCATACTAATAACCAACGTTATTTTCTTTTTGTAAAACGTACATGTAACATCTTATAATTATTATCTCAAAATGAATGTTTCTGAATTATGTTGCGACAATTTCATCCCTATCCAATTTAATTACATCATGCAGCACAAGAAACAATCTACACAATAAAAATTCGAGCATAATAATTGAAATTAGATATAATATATTTTTCTATATGAAACTAAAACACGTCTGTTTTAAAAATGTATAGATAAACAGCTGAAAAAAATTTCCTTTAACTGATACAAAAACGCGCCAAATGTTTGCCAAGGTTACTATAAAACAGGGTCAAGTAATGTTTGAAACAAAATACACATGATTATTTAGAAAAATCCCTACAAAACATGGATTTCAAAATTTTTTATTTCAGCAAATAGCTTACAGATATGAGGTACAAAGTATAAATAGCCGAAAAATAGAAAATGGTTACAAAATAGATAAATAATCTTCGGGACCACAAGGTCCCAGGTGGAAATCTGTTGATTTAAAAAGTCCACGGCACACAAGTAAAAATAAAAGCAAGTCCCAGTCATCACAAGAAAGTTCATTAGCAGAAGACGGGACGAGACAAAACACAGCAAAACCGGGTCTTCAGCAGACAGAAGCAGGAAACACACAGAAAAACTCAAAGCACGAGGATCCATCAAAGCTTCAGAGGCCGAAGAAGAAGACCGCTTCTCGGAGGCTCCAGAGGGCGAGAGAGGCGAGGCTCCATGGGAAACCGGAGAGACCATCCACAAAACATATACTTAAACACTAACCAGTTATGAAATTCTAATAACAAAGCACTGAATTAACATATTATTACTAACCTCTTTTTGCATAGCAGCCTCCCATTGTACCGTTCTGGATGGATTACAGGGATGTGATAAATTTTAACTGCTGACAGTAAATTTATACCAGTTCTAAGGCTGCATCCAAATGCGGAACAGAAAGTTTATTATTTACTTTTTTTCGTAGAGCTCTTTTTAAAAGCAAAAAAAAAAATAAATTATTTTATAAAAATATAAAGAAAAGTCAAAGTACTTCCGTCTAATAACGTATGCAACATAATGGAGATATCGCTATAACCGGAAGAAGAGAAGGTTTCCCCATAGTAAGCTTTACAGTTGAACTTGTCCATACGTGGTTGCTAGTTTTGATACTGATTATTTTCTTGAAATTGTAATGTTGCATTATTTTTATTTCATTGTTCTTTATTGTTGAATGATTCCATGTGTGTTTAAATTTTCTGCTTCTTTTTAACATATTTGTTAGATTATTGTTTTTTTCTCTCCCAGGATCAAAATTGACGAACGAAGTAGACCAATTATAAAAATATAAGGTAAGTTAATCTTTAGTATTATACGTGTCCCAATCATCAAAAGTCGAGAATAAAAGTTTTAAAACTTATATAGCTGAAAGCAGAATCATTTTAAACGAGGAGGAAGGTTTTGATTGTTGTAACGTACATGAAATGTTGAATAAATGTGACAATAGTGTTTATAAAAGACGAAGTCACATTTAAGGTGCTCTTGTTCATTATGAATATTCAAAATGCTGCATATTGTGTAGAAATACATATTTTACTTTACAATCTTTTTCTAATCACCGTAAAATCTGCGTAGGATATATATACCACTATTGAAAATAAGGATGACATAAAAAAGGAATCAGTCAAGAAGGGAAAAAAGCAGTATTAGAATGTAGTATTTATCTAAAAAGTTTTTCATATTTATCAAAACTACAGAAACATACTGAACGATGCTCAAATTCAACTTTGCCTTATCCTTGTCCACACCCTGAGTGTAATTGTAAATTTAGGTACTTGACACAGTCGTTAGCATATGGAAAAGAAGTTCATGGAATAAATATAACAACGATTGAAATAAATTTTGAAGATAAGTTAAATTTTCTATTATGACTAGAAAATGAGAGTGCTAGAACTTTTTCTTCTTTTAAAAAAACCTACTGGTGATAAAACAACCAAAACAAATGCTTATTCATATTACAGTTGTCAGTATTTTAAGTCCGTAATATCAAAGCCATTTAATACGAAAACTAGTCGAAGATATGTCAAAAGCTTAATGCCGCTGACTGAATGTCCTGCTCAGTTCTTTATTTTTGAGACATGAAATGTCATTTTTATGTCTTTTTCAAAGCATAATCATGAATTAAAGGTTTCAATACATAAAATTTTAACCAATTAAAAAAACTTGTTGGGAATTTATTAAAGCTAACCTTCTAATGGGAAAGCTTAAAAAAATTGCCAAATAATTCATTAGTAATTGGCTTACAAACAGCTGAGCAAAAAGAAATAATGGTAAAATGCTGTAACAAAATATTATGTATTGACTCAATTCACAAAACCAATGAGTATGACTCCTATTTAATGAATTTAATCATACCTGATGAATATGGAATAGGTTATCCAATTGCACATTTTATCACAAATAAATTAGATATGGAAACTATGCATTGTTTATTTGACAGCATAAAAGAAAGAGTTCCCAACTAAAATCTTAATTGAATCATAACTCATGATAAAACAACAGGTCCCGCTTTTAAACAAGTGTTTGGAGATGAGGCTAATTACCTGCTTTGCAAATGGCATCTTCATCGTGCTTTAAAAAAACAGTTTTGTTTCTAGTTTAGAAATGAGGTATAAAATTTAGGCTTTTTTGGCAGTTCTTTTAGAGGAAACGAATTACATAAAATTGAAAAATAATATGGATAATTTTAAAGTTGCATTTCCTGAAAAGGAACCTGCTATCATTGAATATTTCGATGATAATTAGTATGGTAGAGGGGAATTATGGAGAATGTCGTACGTCATTTTCTGCATGCATATACCAATATGTATTGTAAGTCGTTAATAAGCTCCAATTCAATTGTCGAATAGACAATGGAATTGATACTGTATTAAAAATAGAAAATGATACATATTTTGCACATCAATATAAAATAATAATTCGCATACATCCAAGTGTTTATCCTTCAACATATAAATAGCACAATACTGGATTAGAAATTCCTGATGGAGATGTTTATGTGAAGGCAATATATTCATTATTAGTATAATCACAAACTAATGGAGATGTGTTTTAGGAAGTTAAAAAGATTGTAGAAGGATGTTCAAACCATGATAAATGCTTCAGTAGGTGTATAAAAAATCATATTTATCTCTATGTATGCATTTGTATACTTATGTATGCTTGGATAATCACCTACTACTATATAAACATATTCAAAAAGTTAACTCATTATGTGTTCAACAATGTCCGTATTTTGATGGTGTTTTAAGCGATGGAATTGTTGAAGGTAAAGAATATGACCAGGATTCAGTTCCATCCGTGGCTTGTGTAGAAAATTGCATTGATTCTGCAATTAAAGAAACTTTCAGAAAAGAATGAGAGATCCACAAAACTAATATTTTACTTGTCGAATTAAGTTTCATATTGCAAAATAAATTTGTTAGAGTTACGCTGTTATCATATTTAAATAGCAAGTTAAAAAACTATGCTTTCAATATGTGAATCAGTTGCAAAAAAAACAGGGAAATGAAACTAGAAAATAATTTGGTTACCTCCCAATCAGCATTTAAACTAGCATTATATATTTAAATGTACCAGTAAAATTAAAAAAATGAAGAAGAAAGCTTCAGGATATCCTTCTTGAACTGTCAAGAAAGAAACATATAAGTATTTAAAAGTAGAGCAATCAGTATTATGTAATGCAATTGGCTTGTTTAGGAAACCAGCCGGATCTTTCACTCCCCAAATTAGTAATGTGTCTTGTCATTGGGTTTTATTAGTGGCTAAGTTAAATGTCAAGAAATTGTACTTTTATGATCCTTTAGGTTTCGGAAACGAAAGTAGGTATACTATATTAATAGATTTATGGAGAACTTTAAATACTTTGTTACATGAAGAACTAGATTGACATATTTCATATCCTATTCATCTGAAACAAACTGATAGCATGAATTGTAGCGTTTTTATATCATACTTTACAAATAGGGTATTAAACAGAGGAACTATAATTTTGATATAAATGAATTTAGAATTTACATGTTTGATTTTATTGCGGGTAAGTGTTTAAATAATTTCTACTACATTGTATCGGATGATGTTAACACTTATTATCAATTCAAGCAGAATTATATACACTAGTTAATTTTATTCGTGCAGCTTTTTAATTATTTAAAGTACTATATTAAATGAATAATGTAATTCTTCTGTTTCATTTGTATACTATTAAAAATTCGTTATTTTTTGTAGTAAAAATAACTGGGCGAGTTTTTTAAAGTGTAAAGGAATATATATCTTTTAAGGAACCTACCTTTCCTGTTGGAAAAGGGGTTAATGTAAATACATACCATACCTTCTGGGTTACGTAGAAAGTGGTGGAGATAAACCAAGTTTTCATATCATGTATTACTTTACGAAAATATTTTTAATAGTTCTTAATTTCTAGGCAATTATCCATTTTATTATGAGTATCAATCAACTGAGTGCTGGAGACACTCTTGGGTATGGGAAGTTTTTGATACGAAGAGAGTGTTAGATGGGATTTCCATCTGTGTTGACATTATCTGTATTATAATTGCATTTCTGAAGCATCAAAATTTGTAAAAAGTAATAAGTAAGTTATATTTATGTGAAAAATATAATGTGTATGGATCGCTCTCTATACAATATGAAATATAATTATTATAGTTGTATATTAAATATTATTACAGAAACGATATATATGTATATACGTTAGGTAAATGGTAAAATCAGGAATACCAAGTAGCTATTTCTTTTCCTCAAGGAGAAAAATTACAGGTTTAAAAAAATAAGGATAGTAGTTTTCTTAATTACATCATTTGCATTTTATTTGATATAATAAAAGAAAAAAGCAGAGAATCCAATACAATTTTATTTTAATTAATTCATGTGGATTTCCCCCCACAATATATTATATAGTTTATAGTTTATGGTAACTAAAATAAGTATCACAATAACTCTGATATCTTTAACTTATTAAACAGTTACTAGCTGCTTATTTTGAGAGTCCATAGTTTTGATAAATCATAAAATTTACTTCTTTTGAACACATAATGGGGTTGATGCATATTGATTTTGTAAACGCTCAAAGCCTTCCCCCTCATGTTTCGGTGGGGAAGTTTGGAGAAGGAGGTACCAGACAAGTGTTGTCCGCATTACTTAACGCAGACTCAAAATTATGAGATCTGTCATCAATAGCCTTAATGTTGCTTCTGAGTGTGACACTACTGAACAATCATTAAATCAATTAGTAGTAAACGAATGGGGAAAAACTGAAATCACCGTTTTATTTAAACTATTTCTATTTGAGTGTGAGAACAACAAAAAAGTGCTTCGAGTTGCTTTCTCTTCCAATTTCTAAAAAATGACAAATATTAAGTATCACATTAAATAATAATTACAAATAAGCAAGTTACTATTTGATTTTTAGAGCTGTTTCAGAAACAATCAATAAAAAAATATCATTTTGCATGTTTTACAATTAACTGCACAAATCATGGTATTTTTTTTTTCTTTATTAATAAATCCTTAAGTTATAGAGAAAGCTCAAACATCAAAATTCTATTCAAGTTCATCAAGTTATTATAATTATTAAATTCAGCTTACAATATTTTCAAATTTATTTTTCTATCGTTTGTTTCAAAAGAGTCACTCCCCCAACCATTTAACTAAAAAAAAAAACGTTTTTGGAGTAACGTTCTTATGTCAAAATGGCAAGCAAAACTGATCTGTATTTATTCCGAGCAAGCTCTAATTGTTTTCGATAAATGATTAGAATGTCTTATGCAACGAAAGCAATAACCGTTTTTCGTTAATATATCTTTTCTTTTTTTTTCAAAGGCAATGAAAAAGCAAATCTACACTTCAAGGATTCATGTAATGAGTCATTTGTTTAGCTAGCTTTTAGCATTATATTCAATGGAAAATAAAGCTGTTGCTGTAAAAAGATTTTTATTTTATTTGTTATTCTTAGTTAAATGTTTTGGCGCAATGACAAATATTAATATGTAATCAGTAATTTGTCGTATGCATCGCTTTATCGTTTGTAAGGTGGGATCGTTTCTGTACTTCAGAAACTAATATATTTTAATTCGAATATACATATGGCGATTGATTAAAGAATACTATGATATCCATAAAAATAATTTTACATTAGAATTTTTCGGTTGTCATCCAAGTTAAAAATAATTTTTTACGGGTAGTGGTATTATAAGATTGCAGAAAACCTCTTAGAATTTTCAATAAAAGTACAATGTTATATTCTTTACTCCAGAAATGTTTTTATTTTTAACCTTACAAGCAAAAAATACATCATTGTACAAAATAATATAAAAATATACATCGTCAAATATATTTATTCTAAAAAAATTATATATTTTACAATTTCTCTCTCGTTAATTCAAATTGAAATGTTGATCAGCATCTTCTGTATAATTTAATAATTTTTTTTGTAGTAAAAATTATTATGGTACACGACATGAAAATTTTGAGTTAATGAGTTTTTTTTTCATTTTTGGAAGAACTTCCACGATTTTTAAATTCATGGTTTGATAAAAGGGAATGCAATACCGGAGCTTATGAGACAATTAATTTAAGTGATTATATGTGTCACATGTTATTATTGGTTAACACAAAATCGCCTGCGTTGTTGGAAGCTATATAACAAAAGTTTAGCTCAAAATATCTGTTTTGTAAGGACGAAAATCTGAAAAAAAATTACACCGATCAAATTCTGTAAACGATGGAAGAGATGAACATTTTTTTTTTTCTGAAAAAATCATACGGTTAATAGCTAGTTATATGATGCCAGAATTCTTTTCGATGAAAAATAGTTTGCCCTTTATTCAGCGCAATTTATATTTGGATGAATAAAACTGTTATACTAAAATTAAAAGCTAGAGTTCAATTTACGACGCACCTTTCTCTTAAAAGGAAGGAATGGCCTCAAAATAGCTATTGTATTAAATTAAAAAAAATTGGTAGTTCCATATTTAAGTAGAAAAATTAAGTTTTCAAAAATAAAATTCAAATTCGTGTATTCTAAATAGCAATGCGATTTATTCAAACAGTGGAAGAATTAGTAAAAATATAAGAGAAAGCAAAAGTGGATATCGAAATAGCGATAATACGAGCGAAAGATACAGACACTAGTCCAAAAATTAGCAGTCAAGTTTCTTTATCTTTAGATTCTTTAGTTAAAAGCATTCGTACATTTACAGTAAGAATTCTCAGTAAACCAGAAGGTTGGTTTTTTTTTTTAATCTTTAAAGCGTGCATTTGGAGCTAAAAGTGTTTTATATATATATAAGCTCGAAATTTTACTAAATTTACTGTAAGAAAAAACTGCAAATATTATTACCTATCTTAAAGATGATGATCTCAACTTGTGAAAAAATTAAATCTTTAATACTTCAAAAGTTTGAACCGACTCCCCAAGCATATTTAGAGAATTTTAAAAAAGGATCGCGTCACAATTGTGAATCATAAGTACAATTTACGAGTTGATTATTTATTAAGTGGGAGTACAATTTAAAAATTGGGAGACGTTTCAAGTATTGAATCATTAAAATAATTAATTGTTTCGAATAAATTGTTCAGTACGTTAGTTAAAGAGACCGCTTCGCATAAGTATTCGTCAAGAAAATAAATGGGGTTCGATTCCATAACACTGGCGAGAGAAGGAAATAATTTTATTTTATTCATCTCGTGGCAAAACATAAAATGAGTGTTAATTTATACCGCAAAAATAATAATAATAGAGACATGACTAGAAATTTTTTTTCGGATGTTAAGCATTCAAAATGTGTCTTGTGTAAATCAAAAAGCCACTGTTTAAGCAAATATCCACAAATATAACCAGTTACCTGTAAAGAATAGAATTAGTTAAAAATAATTCCCTTTGTTTTAATTGCTTGTCTTTCAATAAAGTTGTGTTCTGCAGATCGAAAATTCTTTGTCGATGCTGCCTCAAGAAACATCATTTTTAGTCGTGTTTTTCTCAAAATCAAAATTTTGTCACAGCTAGAGAACCTTCCGAAAGAACAAAAAGAGTTCGTTGCCCCCCACATGGTGAACTTTCTCCCGCTTCAAAACAATAAAAAATTCGATATAAAAACCAACGTTTCTAAAAACAACGTTTTTATATGGTGGCAAAGTTTATTAGAGAAAATTATTGAAA
>BMAW01091412.1:24836-173543 GCA_019974015.1 Nephila pilipes
ACACACACACACACACAAAGTGAAATTCAGAAAAACGTTGTAATACCGGAGGGATGAATTTAACCACAGAAAAGGGATTTTTGAGAGTAGGGGACACGTTATTTACTGCATGGACAAGTTGTTTACTGCGGTCAAGTTACTGCAATTTCATGAGACGCTTTCTGAAACTGTGCACGAAACGAGAGTTCTCGATGGTGGTTCAACTAGTAATTTTAATTTCGCCATAGTGTATGAATAGACTTAAATTACTAAATAAATAAACATTTTAGTTTTCGGATTGAGTAACTCGGAGTTAATGATTAAGTTGTGGGTAAATGCAACGATCACAAATAGAGAAGAGAATTACGCGACAAATACAAATTTTTTTTAGGTGCCGCGAACTGCAGATGTGATTTCTTCTCAATCATTTAATGCTTGTTTAGATAATTTAAGTAATGAAAAATTGGCTGGTAAAAATTTTAATATTCCGGGCAATATTGATCTATTGCAGCAGAATTTTTTTTTATGGAATTCTTATACCGAAACAAATAAAGCTTTTGAATATAAAATTAATTCTTCAAAATGCAATGTTTGGCTTTATTGTGAGTGGGAGTATACCGGTTTCTAATCAAAGTAAACCCCATTGTGGATTGATTAAAGATGGTATTGATTCAGAAAAGACGATGAGAAAATTTTGGGAAATCGAAAATATAGATTCCGAGACAGTAAAAAATATAGAGAATAATTTGTGAGGAACATTTTTAAAAAAACTCACATTATAGAGAGAATATTTGAAAATATAGTTTCTATACCATTTAAAAAGGATCCTATTTGCTTAGGCCAGTCAAGAGATATTGGTCTTAAGAAATTGAGCTCGTTGTAGAATATGTTTATAAGCAAGAGCCTAACTATTTAAAACTACAATGAGATATTTAAGAGAATATAAAGAATTAGGTCACATGAGAGAAGTTAATGATCTTAATGAATGCGGTATATACTTCATACATGATCTCGTTGTGTATCGTCCCGGTAAGAGTACTAGTAAATTAAGAGTCCTTTTTAGTGCTTCTAGTCTCAACTACCAACGGACATTCTTTAAAATTCTACAGTATAGAAGAGGATTTGCTCAAGACGATGTTTTTCCTATTATGGTGCGCTTCAGAAAGTACATTTTTGCATTCATTGCATATGTGAAAAAACAATGTTTAGGATGATTTGGATTAATCCAGATCAGCGCATTTTTTTGGAAAGAAAAAATTGACGAGCCAATAAAAACTTTTTGAATGACAACTGTTACCTATGGAACAACGAGTGCGCCGTACTTGGCTACTCGAACTCTAAAACAATTAGCTTTAGATTTATCAGAGAATTTTCCATTGGGAGCTTCAGTTGTATTAAGAGATATGTATATTGATGATGTGCTATACCTTATTAGAAACAGAGTTAATTCTACAGAAATAGATTGGCTAAAGTAAATAGTAATTTAATTTTTTCCAGAACGTTTGTTTAGTAAATAATCATACTTTCGATAAAATTCAAATTATTTGCTGAATTTCTAAAATCATTGTATTTAAGCTTTTAAATGTCTTTTTGGTATGAAAAATATTATCAAACATTTGAAAATCTCGGAAAGCCTGATTACAAAACATAATGTAAATATAGGGTTTAATTAATTTTTCTCAATTTGACAAATTATTTTCTACCGATCGCGTCTTAGAATAATTTCAAATTTGCTTCAGTAAGTGATAATTTAATTCCCCTCTTTCATAAAAAAATGTGCAATTACATTCATATTTTCAATGTTAAAATAACAATAATTGATTTAATAGCACTTGATTTATTTTTATCTTCTTAACAATAAATACTTTTGAATTAATACTTTAATCAGAATGTAAATTTCATTTTTGAATAAGCAAGAAAATCCGGCTATTGATCTTGAGCTGTCTTAATTCATTTTTTCTCTCCTTTTAATCAAACAATTCATTTCATTTATCAGACTTTGAAGTATAAGAATATTAAAAGAAGGCATTTTTTACAAAAAGAGAATGTAACTATCACTATGTGAACCTTATTTTTGAAATTATTCTAATTTCAAAATTTATCTTGTTTTTGCTAACAAGTAAATACAGAAAGCATTTAATAATATGCATTAATAAATTTTTTTAATGAAACCTTTGATCAAATCTTTCAAATTTTGCGTAACATTTTTTAAAGCCATTTGTAGCAATTCTGTAAGATGATGATTATTTAAATATTGGCAACATTTATGCTTCACGAACTTCATTGTGCAAAACAGCTTTTCAGCAATATGTTGCAAAAACTTAATAAAGTTTTTGGAACATTTTTCAGATTCATATTTTTCTAACGTTTTCATATCAGTGATTAATTTGAAATAAAAAAAATAATATTTGATATCCTTTTAACTCTATATTCTATTTTTACTATTACAGAATTAAAAATAACATCTGAAATCATTTACCGTATCTCCTATAACTTCATCTTCGGCTATTCCGGAATTTGAAGTTTTTCGAATTTCCTTTTTTAAGGAAAATGTTCTGAAATATTCAAATTACTTACTAGTACTGAGCTTCCTCTAAAAATATGTTACATTTTGGATCTTAGTTTAAATTTTATTGATTAAATTAAAAGCCGAGCAAAGAACAATTGTTTTTGCTTGAAATAATTTATTGATGGTGTTAATTTTGGACAATATTGCAAATCATATTAAACATAAAATAAATAACATTTCTTGCATTGAATCCAATTGACTTTTAGTTTCGGATACCGCCATATTATCGTAACTTACAGCAATAAATTCTTCTAGGACATTACAAATCTAATATCAGCTACTTCACAATAAACTCTAAAAATGACTCATTTATAGAACCTTAAAAATGACTCTTCTTTCTTCGAAATTTACATATCTAATATTGATTGTAGTTTCATATGGTGTTGAGATTTTTTTCTAAAAAGTCCAGGACCCATGTGGTGACCGAGAATGACCGAATAGTCTCATTGTAGCTCATGCATATCGTAAGAGGTGACTAAAATGGGTATCCAGCGTCTGGGGGTATAGCCGGGCACATCAGGTGACCTCAGAGACTTTCCTTCTTTAGGTAAGTACGGGCATCATGACCCCGAGGCACCCTAGTGATCTTTTTCTTTCTCACGGAGTTTATTGTCTTTGGCGCCCCCGGGTTACTCTAGCGATCCTTCTCTATTTTCGATCCTCCATCTTGTCAACCACTTCTTATCTTTTTCAACTTCACGTCTAGACCACAGTTTAATCTTGTTTGGCGCTGCATGGCCATAACTGGCTCTTGCGCCAATAAACTTTACATTCACTCACTCACCTCCTTTATGCGTAAGGATACATGAAATTCCCCCGTGTCTCACTGATAAACGTTGATTTATGACTCGTTCCATGGATTTCGTACCAGAAATGTAGTTTTCTTGGAATTCGTAGCGTGTTTGAGAAACTATTTACAACCACGTCGTTCTTTATCAAGCTGAAAACTGCATTTCAAAATTACTACTAATACGTTTTCTAAATTAAGCTTTCCTCTGTTTTTTATTCTATCGATCACTAGGGGGCCTCGGGGTCATGATGCTCGTACTTACCAAAGAAGGCAAGTCCCTGAGGTCACCTGATATAATCCCCAGGGGCAGGGTGCTCGGCTATACCCCCAGACGCTGGGTACCCCTTTTAGTCGCCTCTTACGACATGCATGAGCTACAGTGGGACTATTCTGTCATCCCCGGTCACCACACAGGTCGCATAAAGGAGGAGTTGCTTGTTTTCTTTTTACTCTTTCTCTCTGTGCAAAGCTGACTTTTTAAAGTCCTTCTGTTGGTGTGGTGTGGAAGTTAAGAGAGAGGATGCCAGCCCAGGTATCCTCGTCACTTGACCGAGGTCGCCAATAGCCCTCGTATTACTTTTAGTGCGACATTAATAAAAAACTAAGCTAAACTAAAATACACTAATATAAATCAACATTAGTTTTATCACATACAATTAATTATTAGATTTCCTTAAATATATTTTTTTGTTTTAAATTGCGAAGTGATTTCATACCTAAGAAAATATTGAGTAAACCATTTTAATGGCAATGACATGCAGAAAAAAAATCTGTAAAAAGTTTTGAGGATTCTATATTGTATTGTCTTACATAATACTTGGAATCACTCAAAAGTTCTCAGAAAAATATATGTTCGTAACTATACAAAACATATATGTTGTTATTATTATTATCAAACGAAAGAAAGAATTATGATAAAAAGGAAATCTTCAATTTTTGGAATCTATGAACATTATTACATAAATTATTAATTAGGAGAATTATGTTTATGTAAGTAATTTTCATTAAAAGTATTTCTACCAATATATGATAAAGTATTGATAAGTGAGTAACTGTAGAGTTTAATGGCGCAAGAGTTTAAAGTTTGATTATAAGTTTTAAAGTATAAGAACTAAAATTAAAGTATATATAATAAATTTCAATTTCCTGCTGGTAAATCTGATTAAACATACACACGCAAATAGAAAATTTCTAGTGATGGGTCTTATAAACATTAAGAATCTCTTATTTTATACTGTGTTAGACGAGAATATTTCCATTTTTAATATTCTCGTTTACTCTTAAAACATTAAATTATTGTACAGATATTAATTTATCTAATTATCAAATCGTTCTCTAGGATTCCTGTTATATGATTGCTTTTCTACATTTACATTAAAACAATCTATAGTAATGTAATATATTCGTTTTATAAATGTTCTTTTTTATTTGAGTTTCAGTAATAAAAACAGGACAGTAATTTGATTTTTTAAACGAGTAAAATAATGCTTTCATATTAGAAGCAAATAAAAATATTTCTCTGAATTACAATACATATCGAAATTCATTTGGAAGATCATAATGCATTCAAAATGAAGGAAGCGTGCACTTATGCATATTAATCAATATAATATTTTAAAGAGTCCAATGAAATATTTATATACAATTTAATAAACAATTCAGACATTATTTCATGTTGTTCAGACGGAAAGAGAGAAAAATAAATAATAAAAAAAGAGCGAATTATTTTAAACTGGATATTATTTTGAAAACTCTCTCTGTAAAAAAGCAAATACAATTACATATTTTAATTTACTTAATGCGATATAAATATTTGTATATTATCTTAAATCTCAGAGAAATACAATTCAAAAATAAAAGCATAATTATCTTTATTTAAAGGAAGGAATTGCCGATTTAGAACTGTAAGCCACTCGTTTCTTCGAAAAAGTGCGATTTCCTTCAAGACCGTTTCAGCCTTCTTTTTATTGGAATGTGTTTTTGTCACTTTTGTTGGAGGCTTAAGTGTATTAAGTGTTGTCCATTTATGAGCGATCTTTAACTCATGTCTGCAAATAAATAAAAAGCCGCTCGAGGGAGTATTTTATTTCTGTGACTGTCCTTCCCACAACAGCATTTTTATCAATAAATTGGATATATCTCGCTTTAGAAATAAAACTAATATTTTCCATGATTCCCAGCAAACGTTATAAATATAAATATTTATTGTTCTAATATTCATATTTACAACGAATAATAACTGTCTTCAACCGGGAATTACATTTGGGGATTAAAATTATTCTAATCATGATCTTATTGACGCCGAGTAGAGAACGAGACGAGGTCCCCCTCAAAAACGAGGCCCTGGGCCCATGCCTTAAGACGTCCCTGGGCTTCAGAACAATTCACTCACCAGTTGGATAAAATATTTATTCTAAAAATGGTTTTTCTGGTGCAGTGAACAAGTTAGAATAAATATTCAATGTTTTGTTGACAAGTCTACCTTTCCATGAATTGAAATGTTCCATAACTGTTTCTAAAAACACCTAGAATAATTACATATGTAAAATGTATGATAAATATACATCTAAGTAACTATAAAAAGATAATTAAATTTTAAAATATTGGGATCAATTAAATTAACATCGTACTTAAAGCTACACAAGGGCTATTGGCAATGGGCTTTGTAATTTTGTACCACTGTCAAATGATAATGACGGTATCCGAGGTAATACCTCCTCCTTTTCACTTCCATTCCAGGAGACGCATGGGCTATGAAGCTCAATTCTATTGAATTCAATCCATCCATACGAATAAATTCTCTTCATCCTTATTCCCCTC
This sequence comes from Nephila pilipes, assembly GCA_019974015.1. Classification (NCBI taxonomy): domain Eukaryota; kingdom Metazoa; phylum Arthropoda; class Arachnida; order Araneae; family Nephilidae; genus Nephila; species Nephila pilipes. The sequence goes on from BMAW01091412.1 coordinate 30,995, forward strand.
CCACTATTTTGATGAATTATTTTAAGACTAATAAAGTATCTCGAGGCTTCAAAATGAGAAACAAAAATTCTTAATAACTATATAAATATTAAAAATTAGTATATTTACATGAATATCATACATATATGCAATACATTCATAAATTTTCACCGTCCCAAATCAATATCCCCCCCCTCGTTAGAAAGGAATATTGAGAGAAATTATAACAAATGTTTTATAATATATATAAAATCACAACTCAAAGACCTCGGCTAACGTGAATTGAAGCGCAGTTCCTAAGTTTCATAATGATCGATTACAAAACATCGTACATAATATCTAAGTACTTGCATACGTTTAAAAGTATCCTAGCCAAATGCAATAAATATCTTGGTTCTCTAAACTTCCTAATATCTAACACACCAAATCGTTGCGTATTTAAGTTAAATAGAGAAAAAATGAACAGATGTGTACTAAGCAACTCAAAATAATTTAAACAAACAACAACTGAAAAATAACAAAATGCCAAAATGCTTCGCCACTTTGATCAGCATTGTAACATGAAAAAAAAATCGTAATGAAGGTTCATTTCTCTATTAATCTGATAATGCGGGAAATGAATTGTCAGTGCTCATAGACAAGAGCTCCTTAAATCATTACCTAATACCAGAGGAAAGAGTAATAATTTTATGAATTTAACACACTAATTTGCATTTGATATTAATTTTAGTTCAAACACATGAAACATTCACCGAGTTTCAATACATACAAACAGGAATTTAAGTGATATATATTTTAAATTAATACAATTTACATAAACAAAATAAAGTTTTTTAAAATATTTATTTTCACACACATAAATCAATTGTAATATGAACAACATTTTTACAAATTAAAATAAATTAACATAAATGTAATAATCTCAAAGAGAAAATATATAATGTTTTCCCAATTGTTTTGATATGTATTTTAGAGTAAAACTAATTTTACTCTAATAACGATTTTATATTTATTGCACAAGTAAATTTACTGAATAATATAGATATGAGTACAATTAAAGATATTAAACAACCATATGTGGCATTACTGAAATTCTTTTGCCTATTTTTGGTAAAAATGACATAAGATCAGAATTTACAATAAATATCATTGGGTCATCACAGCCACAGTGATAGATTTTTTTTCTTCATAACCTTGAACAAAATGGTGGGGAGGAAGGGGTACTTTCTTACTTTCCAAAAGTTTTTAAAATTATATAATAAACGAATACATATTCAATACATCAAAAGATGCTTTTGCTCATATTTTTAAAGTTTACTAAGTTCAATGCAATGTTTGACAAGTAATATTTTTGTGGATTTAATAAAAATCATATAAAAACGTTAATAATATGTTTTTTATTACGACATAACAAAACTAAATATTTAGAAAATTTTAATAAAACATGAACGGAAACTAAATATGCCATGTTGCAATAAAAAATGTCTACATAAAAATTGTCAATTATTAATAAGAATGATGCTATTATATTCATATTTAGAAATGTTTTCATTTGTCAAACAATTGAGCATGTGATGATTAACAAAATTATAAATAACGACACCAAACTGTTATATTGAATACGAAATGTAATAAAAAAAAACCGTATCATTTTAACAGTAAGTAAAACTATCATAATATTTTAGCTCAATTTCAAGGGGAACACCAAAACAAGTATTAAATCAGAAAAGAATACTTCTTTAAGAGTTATTGTACAGTATTAATTCAAGATATTATTTCAACATTATTAACTTAAATATAACATGGTTTTAGACATATTCTTAGGCAACAGCCATATACTACTGAAATTATTAGCTACATAATCTCCATAAGAAATTTTAAAATCCTTTAATACCACAAGTACCATTAATACTGCTGTACAACAGCTAATTCATTTAAAAAAGGATGAACAAAATCTTACTAATCCCATTATTCTAATATCACGTATATGCAGATAAACACTGACAGTTTCTTTTACAAAATTTAAAAATTTTGCAATACATATTGAAAATTACCTGATCTCACAAAAAAGTTAGAAATTTTTTTTATGAATGTTCTTTTCATAAAATGCTTCAGTATTTTTTCAGAGATTGAAAATTATGTTAAGGACCAATTAAAAAATCAAATACATTAAGTTTTATATCATCTTAAAAATGTCCCAGTAAATTTGAAAATTTTCTTACTATATTTTATTTACAGAAATATTTTTATATACTTTGTTCGATTACACTGCATTAATGTCTAGATTTTCAAAAAGTATTAGCTTTATCTGTATCAAGTTTGCAAATTTCTGAAATCTTAGAGAAAAAGTACTAAAAAATGTTTATTGAACCTATAATGACATGAAGGGGAAAAGAATATAAAATAAATATCTACAATAGAAAAATGAATTATTGCTCATAGAAAATTTATCATTTCATTGAAATATTAAAATGCACATTCAATTAAACAGTAAATGGATGTGGTCGTAAAAGTTTGCAACCATAAAAACGTTGCCTTGAATGTGAATAATTCAGCTCCAACACAATAGTGAATTCAATTTCAATATTATTAAAAGTGAAATATGTTCTGGAATTAAACAATCGCATGTAGCAGGCATATACACAATAAAATAGAGAAAAGTTCACAGAATACAGTTCTACACCATGACGTTAAATCTTCTACATATTTGTTGTTTCATCAGAGTATTCAAGCAACATATTTTATAATTTTAAAATGTTTTTAACAAAAGACCAAAATTTTCCCTCGCAAACTTTGAAGAACAAATCATCTTAATTTTATGATGAGCTGAAAAATTTCCTTAAGATATATATTTAAAACATATTTTAGATTTTAGTAAGTATTACAAACAAAAGCACATATCAAAGAAATTTATATGCATATATGATATAATAACTTAAGTTTCAATTATAAAAGCTCATACAAAATAGAACAAAAACTTTTGCATATTTAATTTTTTCATTATGGGATATTTCAATTGTAACAAAAGAAAGAAAAAGCAATATAAAATATAATTTTTTTGATTAAATAGTAATCAAAGCAGAAGTAACAAAATGCACATTTTACTTCCATCATTTGTTATTTTTTACATATATATTAATGAAAAAAAATTTTTAAATCAACATTTGACAGAGTTTTTCATGGCTTTGTTTCTAATAAATAATAGGAATTTATAAAAAAATTCATCACAAACACATGATGAAAGTTTTTAAATAGTAGATCTAGTTTAGGAGAAGCAATGAGTTAAGCAGCTCATCATATAATATTTATAAAAATAGATATGAGATCATAACATATACGTACAACAGTTTCCCTTCATTAAATAACTTTTGGAAATGAACTTATTTTTCATATACAAAAATTATGATATCACATCACAGATTTAGGAACTAAACTATGACACATTAGGTTAAAAGTATGAAGCTTAATCATGATATTAAGTACTGCATTTTTTTCTTACTCTTTTTTGATGCAATTTTTTTTTTAAAAATAAATATTTTCTTACTAATTATATATGAAGAAAAAAATACACAAATAGAGTGGGAAAAATACACAAATGGTACTTACATCATATTAAGTTTATGAATTGTACATTGAAGCATATTTAATTACAATAAAAGTTTTTGTGAACATGTTTGTACCCATAATTATAAAACATTCCAAGTGAAAAGCACACAACCAACAAATAATTACTCAAAATTTTGAAACTTTTAGATTTTTCTTCTTTTTAAAAGTATTCAATTTTAAATATCACAAAGCAACTTAACCAATGTAAAATTCAATTTAATTATTTTTACCTAAGGAATAAACACATATGATTGCTCTTAAAATAAAATAAAAAAAAATATTTACACAATTCATATAATGTAAATATTACAGAAAACTTTTAAATGATCAACAAATTAAAAAAACAAATAATTTTATTTATGCAAACTTAACTATAATCGTACCTTACTTCTTCAAAAATGCATATTATTTACCTTTCATAAGTAATAAGCTCAAATAACATAACCATGGCATTATCAGAATTCATTTAAATTACTTAAACACAGAGTAAAAGTAAAAATTCTAAAGTATTCATATATTAAATAACAAACATTAATGAATTTATTTTTTTAGTATTTACATTAAATACAATTCCTGAAAATGTATACATCAATGCAAATTATGCATGCAGCTCTAATGAAGATTTTTTTAACAAAGAGGTGATATCACATTTTTAAAAATCACAATAATATGTTGGTGAACAACTAGTTATGCACAGCTTTTTACAAGATACATATATTTATAATTTTTTAACATTCACTCCAGTATCATCCTTGTCATCCTTGACAGCCGAAATCATTTTTTCCATAACAACAGCTAAAATTTTATCCAAAGGATCCATACAACCTCTTTGCATCCATTTAGGAATTGTCACTCTGGCATGCGCAAAACCTAGTTTTTGAAGAATATAATCAACACCGTATGGCTCAATTCCTTTTCCTGCCCATGACAAAAGTCTGTAAAAAGAAGAATAAAAAGAGAATTAATAAGACTTTTTGAAATTTAAAAAAAAAAAAAAAAATGATAGGTTTGAAAATATGCTGATAAAACTGACATGAAATCAGAATTTAAAGGTATTATTAAGATAAAATGAAGAACAAACCTGACTGTAGGCTCTAAATGCCAAGTGTGGCATTGGTAACTTCTCCAGTCTTTCTGTAAAGAATCAGTCGGATCAGCCATTTTAAGTTTCCGGTCACTGTCTGGAGAATGAGATTTTCCAAATGTACTGACTACTTAAAAGAACATGGATATTAATGTACATACTTACAATAAAAAAAGTCAGTGAAGTTGAAAATTCTATCAATGATTATAATTCATTGATTATTATAGTGACTCCTATTATTATATGCAGACATTTAATACTTAAGCAGCATGAAATTCACAATAAAGTGTAACAAAAACATCATTTAAAAGTTATTACAAATAATAAACTATAAGAGCTCCAAATACATATTCCTTTTAAAGATACGTATTTTTTATTATATCATAGCATCAAATGCAAAACAGAGATATTGTTAAGAATCAATTCTGAATCTCTGCATTAGATAAGACAAGCATGCAATTTACATTGCAACTTGCATGACTGAACATTTTTAAAAATCTAGTTAATGGGGGGGGGGGACAACTTAGAAGTAAATAAAAAAAAATATTTCTATTTCTTTCTCTCTCCAAAAAAAAATTCAGCATTTCTCTTTGATGTGAATACTGAGGAGTACAATGAAAATACTTTGAACAGCTAATTAAAAGTAACTCATTCAGCTGATCTGCAAGTTATGATTAATATTCTAACATTCAGAAATATTTTCTTCCAGGATTTTAAAGTAAACAATTACGCATGATATTTAAAACTCATCTTCTCAAAAATAATTACTTTTATTACTAGCTGTTATATGGAATTCTTTTATACCTACAGAAGGAAAAAACAAAGCTAGTCTGATATCTATAATATAATTTACAGTTAATTGATAATTCTAACACAATTCAATAATAATACTCTTACTCTCAGGTTTAATATTCTGTAAAAGGTAAAAATAGATATCGACATCAAAATCTAAAAATTAAAAACGTAGGCAGTAGAAAGCATTTCAAGACAAAATGACCTCGTAGTACCATCTTTAATTAAGCCTAATCTCTGAAAAGTGCATTATAATTTTAAAGTATTGATACACATAAATAACATTGCATTTTTGATAAAATTCCATTTATGGGAAACAGTGACACTATTTTAAAGAAAAGTAGTTAAGAAGTAAAACACTGATGCAACTGACAACGCAACTCAGAGAGGAGAGATTAAAGTTAATAACACAAGAGATACACTAAATATACTAATAAAATTAATTATAATGAGTGACAATATCAAATCAGCAATCTATTTCAGTAAAGCTGAAAACATTCTTGTTTCTGAATGACTCGGACATCACATGAATCCAGCTAGGATATTTGATAATGCAGTGCAATCCGTCATTGCCATGCACACAATATGAATAACCTAAAACTTGATGGTGTGACAAGGCTAAAGTTATCCTTTACATCGGTTAATCTGTCAGTCCTACCCTACTGATTTAATATTTACATCCCCGTTGCTTGATTTTGATCAATACGAGCACAGCTTTCTCAGAATGATCACATTTTCTATAAGTCACAATTCGTCTTATCTCTGACACAGAAATGTGCTCGAATGATTTCTATGTTCTTGACAAGGCATACTGAAACATCTTATGAAAATAAATAACTATAAGTGCAAATGATTTAAATATGGACTACAATGCGAATAATTTCCAAGCCTTATCGTGGTTTACACATGATGCAAATTTAATGCTATTCGATTCTTCTTTCAAGGTGTTGCATTTTAAATGACCAGCAGTGAGTATTTGACAATAACAAAGAAATATAACCAAATTAAAGATTGCAATGTTTAAGTTAAAAAGAATAATATTACAAAATTGTTTTTTAGAACAAAATCCTCTTTTTTTTTTTAAATATTCAATCTATAAATAAGTCTTGTAATACAAATATTATAATTTTATTTTTCACTTTAAATCAATAACTTGTTTTTCATTTATTAGTTAAATAAAAATTTAAATCGAATATAAATTGATTATTTATTTATGTTGCATTACAAGCAACATGAAGGCTATTAAAGACAAGCTCCGTATTTTTGAGCAATGGTCAAGTGACACGGACAACACCCGCGTTCTCCTAATTTACTAACTATGCCAATGTGTGGACTTTGAGTCCTAACAAACTTAATGAAGTTCAGCATCTTTACACTACAGTCTTTGAAAGAATGTGAAGTGAACCTGCGACAAATCAGACTATCATAATTCCTTTAAATTCAAATGTTATTTCTTAACTTCATTCAATCAGTGCATAAATAATACCTCTGAAGTCAGCCAGGAAAGTGCTCCTTTTTCATAGTTCTTGAAACCAAATCCCTCCTTTAACAGCTTCTATTCAACCACAAATTACATACTGATCCAATAGCTCAAAATTGCAAGAAAATGTTTCAATTAAACTTTTTGTCAGTGTACGATAACAATTATGCTCCTTCTCTTCTCAAATTATTTCACCGAATACAGCGTGATCAATACTTTGTTCACGAATGGATTTGTAATTCATTTTTAAAACAAAATCGCTCAAAATATACGACAGTTTTGATCATGTATCTTATACAGCATTGACTTCAATTTTTCTGTTATATGAAATTACCTTGACTATACAGGCAAAATAACACTTGGCTAGCCATTAGCACTACACATAATTGCTTCTCAATGACAGGGATCAGTTGTTTCTTGAATATCTTCTGCTCATTTACATTTGATTTCAGTCTGTCACAAATAATGACTGCATGTCTTTCATGGCAAAAACAGAGCAAAAAAGCTTTAAAAAAATTCGATTAATGACCTCCTTTTAAACACACATATCAACATCCCTTCTCTTTTAGTAATTTTCTTTTATATATTAAATTACTTTTTGCGCCTTGGAAACTCCAAAAATGAATGTCATGTTGTAATTTTAATGTTTCAATGCTACTTAATAAATCTAAGAAAATCTACCTCTAACTAACCATGTTTTAAAATAATCTTTTATTGTAAATGTTGAATTTCGAGAGATGCCAGGCTTTCAATATATCCTCATTAAAAATTATTTGAGAAAAGGAAATAGCATCAATGAACATTTGTCTACAGTCACTCCTAGTGATTCCAATTCTCTCAAAAAACATCGTAAATTATCATACATTGAACTATAAGAAATGTTTATTTTTGTGTTATGTACCAAAATAATTGTTATATTTCTCTGTTGTATATTTCAATTAATTCATTCTTCATTCAAAACCATGACTTTAAAGATTGAAACCCTTGACAGTAGCTTGTATTAAATACCGATACTTATTTTCGTCCACAATATCATCATCATTGTTATGAATTTTTTTTAAAAAAATGTGACCCAAAATGGTAAATATTTTTAACACTGCCTGAAAACTCACTTAGAATTCTAACATTGACAATTTAAACTTTTTTTAAAAAATTTATTTTTAGAATAATTATCAACATCTTTATGCATTCAAAAATGATTTGCTTCTGACCTGTATGTTGACAAACATTTTTATCATATTTTTTGATCAAGTTTCGATTCCCAAACAATATCGGCTTGTTTGACATCTAATAGAATATTTATTTTCATTATGTTTTTTGAGAGTGATGACAAGATGGCGATGGAATAAAGTAAGACTTGTGTAAATAGTAAATTTATTTTATAAATTTTACATTAATCGTTAAAGATTGCGTTATTTTTTTACAAGTAATTCTAATAACAGATTTATAAAGGTAACAGAAAGGTTTTTAGAATTAAACATTTGGAGTCTTTAATAGGATTCTATCTTTTAGGATTGTAAGAATAGAATATATGTGAAGATTTATTTTAATTTCATTTTACAGCAACAATAACTACATTTAGCTTAAGATGAATTAAAAGTAATAATTTATAATTTGCTTTAATTTTAATATTAAAATCCTTATCTGATTTTTATAGCATAAACACTAACTTTTATACTTTTTGTTGTCAAAAGTCAGCATAGTTTAAGGATTTAAGAATCTTGAATGCTTTGATTGCTATAACAAGATGGCTGTAGAAATAGTAAATTATTTCAGAAATTTTAAGTTTAAGATTAAGTTCAAGACAAAGTTATTTTTTACAGATTATGGTATTCATAGATTCATAGGTTTATAAAACTAACAGAAAGATTTTTAGAGCTCAGCGAAACAGGAACTGCAGCTTCTTTGGTGTTGGTATGTTGGAGCAATGTGTATAAATATATATATATATATGTAGTTATGTGTGTGTATATACACGAGGGAATGGGAGAACTAAGGTGGAGAAATAATGGTAATAAATAGTTATAATAGATTTGATTTGTTTATCATGTAAGATGAAATGAATTGTACCATGAATAAGTGAATATAAAATTATTTCATGAGTATGAATTGCTTTACAAAAAGACAATTTTAAATTCATTCTCATATTTGAATTTTTGATGGACAATTACTTTCTCAAGTATTATCTATCATATGATATTTATACAAAGGGAAGATATGAAAATGTTTTTAAATTATCAAATAAATACTTTTAATTTGATCAATTTAAGATATTTTTAGAGAAAAATCCATAAAAGTAAGTAATATTTCTGATAGTTTCCAAAATCTAAATGCTTTTTAAAATTCCTAATAATAAGAATTTCTGTTATTAATAAAATCAGTATGAATATTTCACACTTACATTACAGGCAAACAACTAAATCAAATGATTTCTCTTTGGGAAAATGAGTTAACAGAAAATAATTCCAGCATTTCTTAGAACATGAAAGAAAACCTTTTATAGAAAATAAAGTTAAGAAAAATACCTGAAAAGTGATATGAAACAATTGTAAAATTCAAAAATATTGTCTTAAAAAACTAATGAAATTGGATTTATTAACATACTTTCTTTTTCTTTAATGTAAGATGTAATAAGATCATGTAGAAAAAAGAATGCTTCTGCATCAACAGCTACAAATATGTGGTCATCGAATTCAGTCACAAAGCTACAATCTACAGTTGGTTTTGGACCTATGAATATGAAATATATAATTAAGATTAAGCTAAATTAAGACAAAAATTTGAATTATGTAAAATACTAAGTATTTTAATAATATGTTTTGAAAATTGTAAGTAATCTTTGTAATTATATTTGGAACAGAGAGCTTACAAGATCACGCTACTATAAAACTTCTACGTGATTTCAATTTTTCACCAATGCCTTTTGTTACATGAGCTCATTCAAAATCAGTAGACGGTTAGACTAATTTTTATGTATCTGTATATAACAGACTTTTATCAAGCATAATGAAAAATGTAGTAATAGATTATACGTATGATTAAGATAATTATAAAAGCTGTAAAATTAATCATTTTTGCAAAACAATATTTTGAAACTACCTTTAATAATAATTATTGTGACCTAAGTTCTAACACTGTGTCATTAAAAACAACATTGATTAAATTCTACGATTTCTCATTTGTGTAACATTATATCAACTCTTTATTTAAAACCAAATTTAACAACCCTTTTAACATTTTGTTCAAAGTTTTCTCATATAAATAAATAAATAACTAGATTATATACATGAATGTTCTGAGGTGATAAATAAAGCAAGTGTCAAAGTCCTGATTCTAGTTACCCAACATATAATATACAAATTTACATATATAAGTTCGCATTTAATGAGACAGATATTTATATAATCAAAATATGCTTTTTAAAATTAATCTAAATATTTTAGGGTTTTACAATTTCCTTATAAAACATTACAAAAAACATCTTTTATTCATTTATATGAAAGTATATGAGTTAATCATTTTTAAACATAAATAAATACAACTACCATAATTTCGGCTTATACGTGTTAAAAGTTAAAATTTAACATCAGTAGTGTTTCCTCTGTCTTAGGAACTTTATTAGTTTAGATCATACATTTAGCAAAAGTGAAACAGTTAATTAAGAATTTGAAGGGGCATTTTAAATTGACACCAGCATTCAAGTTATACAAGGGCAGTGCAACATAATCGAACTTGCTTGAAACTTGCATAACTAAGGTAGGATGAGCTCAGTGTAAATACACAGTAGTGCATGTACAGTTGCCTTGACTGTCAATAAAACATAGCAATCAATCTGAACTGATAAGATAGCATCAACTATCATTAAAATGGAAATTATCAAAAAAGAAAATGAAGGTAGCGATATTGAAAGAAGTGAATTAGTACAGAGTGATAAAAGTGACATTGATGGTCATTTGTAAAGTTTATTTAACTCTGACATGGATGAGACAGATTTTATATAAGTAAATGTTTGTTTCATTAAACGTAATTCATGGTAATAAAGTTTACCACGCCCGTAAAAATAACGTAGATTAAAAATAAGCAGAGTTCATTTTTGACAAGTTCAAGGTAATATGTTGGTTTATTATTAATTTATTTGTATATTACAGTTTATAGTTATGTTGTAAAATGTTATCAATGATTATTACATAAACATGAAAGAGAATTAATGAATAAATAAATAATAAAAGTGCCATGTTCCAGAATTCTTTGCTGCCACATGCCTGCTTATCAACCCGAAATTACGGTAATAAATAATGAAACTATGGCATTGTCTCATAATTTCGTAATGAAATAATTTCACAATATGTGTAACTAACACATTAATATAATATAACTATATTGAAAAATTACAATAATTAAGAATACACTAAATTACTATAAACTTTCAAATATTATACTCGTGCTATTCATATTATTATAGCAAAAATTCATATTATTTTAAAAGTGTTGAAGAATAAATTTTTCTAAAAAAGTCTGTTGGAAACTTACATTAAGCTCTTCTTTAGAAATTGATTTAAATGAAATCATGCATGATTTTCATTAAGGTAATTGTAACACATAATAAAAAAAAAATGTATAAAAATAAGCTTGCACTAGAATTTTGGCCAATTATTTGAAACATTAAAAATTTTTTTTAATAAATACAACATTAAAAATATAAACTTTAAAAAAGGAATATGATTAACACAAAGTAGTATAGTATTTTCTAATATTTTTGAATGAAGGAAATTTTGCTTACAGTACTAGGGCGCTTTGGAAATTATTTTATGAAGTTTTGGAATGACACATTTAAAATGAATATCAGAGCAAACCTAACTAGCAATTAAATTTGAATAAGATTACATTAGAGCAGAAAGGTTTATTTTAGTACCACCAGTTGAAATAGGTCGAGCTGGTTGGAGATGCTCTGTTTTCAAGTGAAGTTGCATACTTGGAAGAGCAAATATTACTTCCATATTATGGTTAAATTCAGGTCCTTTAGATGGCATGGAAACACGTCGATCATTTGTATTTTCTCGATCATGCTCCAATACAGGAAACCTACCAACATCTGAAAATACATTGCAAATTATTTTTTTAAAGTTAAAATTACAATTCCATATTAAATAATTTTGAAATATAAGTTGTTTCAATCTTAATTCAGAGGAAAACGATCACAAGTTAATGAAAAAAAGAAAGAAAACATACAACATCAGTACTATTGGAAACAATGGACAATGTAAGCCATCATAATGATTTAAATGCTTAAAATTTCGAAATTTGGTAGTGCATTTCACTTCTGTTGATTTAAATTACCATCTAAAACTCTTGCTTTCTACATAAATCATGCTTTAAGATATACACATTCCTTAAAAGTTTAAAATTAGGAGTCTAATGTTCCATAACGTTTCTAAGTCTACACTAATTTACTTCTTTGAAGTAAGAAATGAAGAAATAACAGAGTAAATAATCAGTATACACATTGAAGCAGATAACTATTTGAGCATCTTTTATTGGTTTATATTACTTGCACTATCAGTAAAAACCATACTCCAAAAATGAACAATATCAAAATGATGTTCAGAGAATAAGCATTGAAAATGAATCAATACATGTAAAGAAGAAAAGGAAGGATGTTAAAAGGAAGAGAAAAGGAATATATATATATATATACATACCATCCAATTCACTAGTAGCGAATGCATAATGAAACCATTCATGCATACTCCGAAATTGAGGAGGAAAAAGAACATTCCTGGAAATGCGACAAACCGTTGCCATACTTGCATGTTGAGCAGTTTCTGTAGAGCTACTTCCCAGAGCATAAGATAAATTCTGAACAATATGTGTTGCTACACTACCTAAAAATATAATATACAGGATACTATAATATAATTCAAACTGTTATATTCATATACACAGAAATATTAACTAATAAGTAATGTTTTAAAATAATTTCTTAAAATACTTAAGTTCATTGAATATCATTACATATGCCAATTATTTGCAGAGTTTATATAAGTCAAATAAAGAAAAGAAAACATCAAAATTTTTATTTGTACTGAAAATACTAATACAAAAAACATTTGATGATATATTTTTTAAAATGTCTGTTTTATTAACATATACTAAAAAGTTTTAATTTTACACACCACCTTAAAGAAAAACGTTCATAAAGCAATTACAATTAATGAAAAAATTTAAGAACGTTTTGATGAATTAATGAGTTGTATATTAACTAATATTACAAACACTTTAACAGCAAAAATATTTCAAATACTGACAAAGTCATAATAATAAAGCTTAAAAAAAATAGACCAAAGTAAAAATTTAAATATAGGATATTTAGATTACATTTCAATGAATTTTAAAATGTGTTGTTAAAGTTGCAAAATTTGGTAGAAATAAAAGGCAGTAAACAAACTCAACTCCTATATATAACATGAAGCAGATTCCTTTTTGCTTAAAAATGTGGAGATATCTTCACTACTTTACAATCTATTTTTTCTTTGATCAATAAAATAAATAACTGAACATAATTTTTCATTAAAAGTACAACTATAATTACTTTGTACACTTTACGTGCATCATAATAAAAGCATACCTTTTATTAGGTAGTTACAATGAAAATAACCCACCATCATCTTTTACCACATCTTGGGCTTCGGTAGCAAATGATATAGTAGGTTTCCTCATACTAAAAATAGCCCAAGCTTTTGAACGGAAGTTTATACCATGAAAACAAGCAAGTGAAATATTGTATCCATGAAGATCCATAGTTCCTCCTAATATGGTTCCCATATCCGGTAAGGCACTTGCCATTGTGCTTAATTGTAATCCAGAAACCATTGACAAAACCTTTTGCCAGTGACGATGGTGTTTGGCCTCTGTTTCTAAGAATAAGTAATGAAATTAATCACCAACTAGGGAAGAAATCGAAAATTTTATTGCCAAAAATACAAAAATTAAGTAAAACATAATCCAGTTACGACCCCAAAACTGCTTGCAAATTTAATCATTTTGTCTTCAAGCCATACTGTTTATGTACAATAAATATCTTTTTCGTGTTTGCTTTCCTTTCTGGTGATTCAGTTTTAATGGTGAGCAGTATATTTATATATAAATGAATATAATTTTCATATTCATTTTCACCTCAGTGAATTTCTATACTTATATTTTTTAAAACATTTGACATGCATTAAGAAAATTTAAAATTCCTTTAACAGCAATGATTGTCCTTCTTAAATATGGCATATTTTATTTTCATCATAATTACAAACTTAAAATGATTTTTAAATAAAAATTCATTTTAAGTGAACAAATTCACTCTCTTAAAAAGTACGTTAATAATAAAAGTATAAAATCTGGTATTTTCAAGAGCAGATCATTATATGCAACTCGATTATGAAAATATGTTAGTGGATATATAGTTTCATTAAAATTCTTAGTAACAATATAAAAAATATTTTGCTTTAACATGTAGACAACGACAAACTTCACTTTAAATTTGTTTTATTTTTTAACACAAAATCAATATACAACGGTGTACTACCGATGGTGCACGTCATTGCAAAGGTGTTAATGATGCTAAAATTTCCATACATACAAACCTTCTGATGATTTAGATTTCCTTGATCTATTTTTAAGAGAATGCCTTTGAAGTCTTGGTTGCAAAGATGAAAAAACACGTTTACTGCTATGAAATTGTTGTGAAAAAAACTCTTCCAATTTGGAATACATTTTTATTAAATCTGGAGTAGTAGATTTTGAAATTAAAAGTTGAAGTTGGTCCCAAGACAATTCTCCATTTACAAATATCAACGCAGGCCTGTAATACAATAATGAAAGATATTTTTCAATAATAGATATATTAAACATGAAAAATAATAATTCTTAAAATTATTAAAATACCATACTTTTTTCAGTATACATTTATACCTTTTAGTCGGATGACTGGAAATGTGATCTTGATTTAATACTGAACTGACTCTCCATTCATCCTTCAGAGTTATATCCAAAGAGCTGACTCGTCCCATTAAAACACTTGTTCCCATGTAATCTAGCCGAGACTCTAAAGCACCTAATTTTAATGCTACTGTGTGATCGGGCTCTTGTCCCCACTCTTCTTTTAAGTGCACTAAAACAACAAAAAATTATCTAAAACAACATACATGTTACACAGTCGACTTTAAAACACTGCAATACGAATTTTATTACATTTGTGTAAATCTGTTTAATTTCTATATAATGTTAATTTAATCTTAACATGATTTTTACACTTATTATATGATTATACACTTTAATATTAATAAACTAGTGTCTCTTTAAAGCTATGTAATGAGATTGGCATCAATTCATGTTAACAACAATGGATATACCACTTCCCTCCCAGATGCATGATATAAAAATATTATAAGAGAGGCCTATCCAAAAGAACCTCATCCGCTGAAATGACTTCTAACCCCTACTGACAACCATTTCCTCTTAATAAGGCAGAACAATTGCCTAATAAGGCAATTTTTTTTTTTAATGGCTTAAGCTGATTAAGTACTCCACAGTTGAATAGACACTACAAGATAATTTAGCATAATACACAATGATAAACAACATGATCATATTGCTACTGAGAAGTTTAAGTAATAAAATATGAAAAATTTTACAGTTTTTGATAATAAAGCTACACAACATTTACTATAATTATCCAAATCCTTATGAAGGGACTCTTTGAAACATGAAATTGAACAGTATTTTCCTATTACAAATGTACAAAAGCAGTAAAACTCGGACAAGATTACAGAATTAAAAAAATATATCAAATCAATGCAATATAAATTTTTAGAGAAAATGTACAAAATGTTTCAAAGGCAAAAAAATAAAAATGGTCACACGCAGTGATAAAAATGGTCACACGCAGAAGGATATGTATATATTTAAATTTATATTACTAAAAAGAAACTACAAACATAATGATTGGTAAATATAAAATACCTGTATTGGGTGGAAAAACTAATAATTCATGCCAGGAAAAATCAACGTAGATATATTACCAATTGAAATTGCTGTATGAGGCTTAGGACTGATTATAGTGTAGTTAACATATGAACTGGATTCATTTTCCCACTTCCAGTTATAAAATCACTTTATCAAAACCATGTTAACTCCATAAAAATGAACAAAATAATCATACACCTCTAAATATAATTAAATCATAATGAAAACTATGTAAAAAGCATCATGTACCAAACATAACTACAACAGAAACATGGTTCATGCACCTACATAGTATGTAGAGTTTAAAATTAAACAAACAAACAACATTGCTTATCCAATAGCATAGTTACTGGTGACTCCATATATATAACAAGAGTTACCAATTTCATTTGGACTTATTTCTGAAGGACATGTTGATGCAATTAATGATGATCAATTTTCCCATAAAGAATTATTTCCTTTATAAGTTAAGAGCATCTACTTAATACAGATAGTCCAAATTAGGCTTGTGAGGCAAATTAGACTTAAGAGGCTTTACAGGTCCAGAAATTCAAATTAACAAAGTGAAGGTGACAGCTGCAGTTAAGAGCATGGAAGTTGGTTGGTAAATTTATCTGAGTATTAAAATAGATTTTATTAAAATAGTGAAAGCAAGTTAAAGTGTAAAAAAGAAAATTTTGAAGGGGTCACCACACACATACCATTATATACTTCATTTTTGAGCAATATAAGAGGTCTAATTGCTATTGCTTCATGAATCAATTATTTTCAAGCCTGGACTTGAAGGAAATGTACAATAGATCTTAGAGCTTTCAAATTTCTTCATAACAAACTAACACAGATTACGATCAGGAAAGTTAGATGGCCAGTACATACCATAAAATTTTGACTACAATACGTAATTTCTTACTACATTTTAGTCCGTAAAAATGAGAGTGAATATTATACGCATGCAAAAATTAAAAAAGGTTTTTAAATATCAAACAACAAACATGCAGCAGTTGTAAGAGATTGTTGTAACATGCGTGCTGCTCAGTTGTTCTTTTACAAAACAAGTGCAAATGGGGACTTACAGTACTTGTCGCATATTACAATGGCACCAATAATTATGACTGGGATGCAACAACAATAGATTAACAGTGGTCTGGTGAAACTCATTAAGATCGATAATTAGACAGTATTGTTTGTTTTGTGTTAAAATTTAAGTTTTTTTTCTATCGAATTTGACTTTTTCATTTCTTTATATTAAAAATTTCAATTATAGTGATAAATACTTGTGCAATTGTTAAATAAAATATTGAAAAATTATGGGTGCATATTATATTTTAATTTTTTCTGAAAATTAAGTGTCAAATCAAGTATGCGTATTATTGCATGTGTGTATTATAGACAAGATTTTAAGGTACTAATTTTTTTACATCAAAATTTTACAACATGTTTCTTCAAAATCACCTGCTTTATAAGCAACAAACGATACCTGCTTTCATAAAACTTGTTATTCAATAATATGAGTTTTAGACAGAATATAGTTTCTGGCTGTACTTTTTCACATTATGTCTCATTTATTGTACTTAATAGTACAGTTACATAATTTTATGTTAACCGAGTAATCAGAATATGATGTAGCATTCAGACACACACTTTATTACATGTCATATAGTTCATCTCAATTATTTCTATAAGAATAAGCAGAAATCAAATATTATACACCCATTATGACACAATACTTAAAGACTATATATTCAAAGCAAGAGTTCATAAAAAAATCAATTTTGTGCAGTTGAAACTTTTTTGAAAAATAGATGCATTTATCTCTACTGCTCATGCAATGATTCATAATCACACTTTTTGACAAGTAACTATGAAATAATCGTTGAATATACTATAAAACTTCGAAGTCTAAGGAAGATTGCAATAGACCTTGATAATTTAGTTCTTGAAATGACAAAAAAATTCAAAATACAAAAATTCTGCATATTTTACATTTTAAAATTTTATGCCATATTTATTAAAAAGATTCCAGGAAGCCATAGAGCATATTAATATATGAAAATGATAACAAATTTATAAATTTAAAACATAGACTCAAAAGCATTAACATTTAAATGCAAAGAATTGGTCATATATTAAGAAGTCCAATGACTGAAAATAGATTTCAGATTACTTCATTATTTAACTGAAAATTACGTTATTAAGTCAAAACATGCAATTAAGAAAATTAGAGCATATTTTCGAATTATTTCTTTAATTCTTTTATGTACAAACAATTATATTTTTTAAACATGAGTTATAAGGAGTAGCAGAAACATATACAATCCGCAAAATATAGTACCTTCTATAAGTTCCGAAGGAATAAAATATTATGATTTAGGATAACATAAATGTAAGTGTTGTAGGAATGTGAGTTGTGCTCCATGGAAAAATTAAGTTCTACATATAAAATCTTTCGTTAAATTAAATATAGAACTGTTTTGTACATAGTCATACCATCGTATTTTGGAATGATATCAATTTATTTAGCGATCAGGATTGAATGAGTGAGCAAATTTTAGATAAAATGATAAAGCAGTTGGCGTAAACACCAACAGCTTTGTTTAGAAGTCACATAACTATTGAATAATATGGTTGCAAAAATAATGCACTAGCAATTATTCGAACTAGGTACGGTTTGTGTGACAATCTGATGACAAACTTAATATGCTATTTGAGTCCTGTGACTTTTAGACATGTTATGAACTGTAGAGAAAACGTTTTTAAAAGTTATCGCACAAATAAAACATGAGTACATTGTAACTTCACAGAAGAAATTCAATAAAAGTGTCAAATGATTTTACAATAAAATTTTTATAGTTTATTTTGACTTGAAGAAAGTGATCGAAAGAGATCTTTCTATCTATATTTCTTAGTCTATATCTGGTATCATATCCCAGCAATCTTCTTATTAATTCGTAGGTAATCTGGGGTACATTTTGAGAAAATGTAACATGATGTTTTTGATAAATTTTAGTATTGGGTCTACTTTAAGATCTTTATGTAAGTAACATTGCTGATTTTTTTTCAAATGAATAATTTGGAATATGTGATTTCTCCTCAACAGCAATATTAAAGCTGAAGCCCAGATTCAGAATGATTTATTGGTCTTAACACTGAATCTTGTGTCAGATCATTAGCTTCCTCTTTTGAGAAATTAAGCTGCTGATATTTTTGTTTATACCAGTCACCATTTGTATGACAGACAATATGTGGTAATTGAAAGTTAATGCAGAGTCTAAAATTAAGCCCAGTAATTTATATGGATTTACTCATGGATTCAAAAATTGAGATGTCATGTATGTTTCCTATACACCATTGTCATGTAAAGTGGAGGCAAGCCCTTTAAACACATGATATACGATTCTTCCATCAACAAACCAGGGTTGAAGCTTTCAGGCATAATTTTACAAACTTCAGATAATTTTAAGATTATATTTACTTAAGGCAGTATTGCCCATGTACATCTTTAAAGAATGTGTGTAGCATTCATAATACAGTTAACTGCAGCAGGATTGGTTTTTAAAGCTTAAGAGGATATTCATTTGATATTCAGAAACATATCAGACTATAGAATTACATCGAGAAAAAAAACTTGAAATGTTTTCTACAGCAAGAATAGAAAGACATGAAGGTAACGATATGATACACATAACGATTAACAGCATAAAAAGAATTTCACAATCGTCAAAACTTTCAAAGACCATATGAAATATTGTTAATCATATTGAATTTTGAAATTATTATGATTACATTCAAATTTGTTGTATTTGCATAAGCGTTATTATAGAATACCAATATTTTTATAGGATCTCAATACTTTTGGTCATGAATGTATATTTTTAATGAAAAAAAAAAAGGATTTAATATTTTCTTACTGCAAGTGTCAATGCGGCTCAATTCAATTGTTCCTCCAACTATTCCACCTTTACTATCCAGTGTTGACCCTTCAAGCCCAATGGACAGAAATAGGTTCTTATGTCCATTGCTCCCAATCGAAAGTCGCCCTTGTGATTTGAAATCTCTCGTTAACCAGCTGTAAATTTTTATTTTTTAAAAAAATTAACACTATATTTCAGTATTGATTATACATTAAAAATATATCACACAAAGCCTTTTCTATATAATATAGTAAACCTTATTTCATACACTTCCAGGGAATTATTTCTCATGATTAATTTTGTAAAACGAGAAAGATTTAAACATTTTCTTAAGTCTAATTATGTTTAACAGAAAATCACAAATATTAAATTCATATTTTAATATACAGCGGTATTGTGAAACATGAGCCATCATAAGGTTATTTTTTTCTTTGAGTTCGAGTATAAGAATTTATGATGCAAGCTACCTTGGTGATGTCACAACCACCATTCCACTCAGATTTCCGAGTCCAGCATACCGTTGATTTCTCATTTTTACTTCACTGCAGAAGCATTTCCATCCTGTTGAATTTTAATTTTGTGGTGTTTTTTGTATGTACAATTATTTAGCTGAGACAATTACACAGCCGAGAAAAGGAAAAAGTGATATCTTTTAAATTAAAGCGCGAGATAGCAGACAAACATGAGCATGAAATATAAGTAAGAGACTTGGGAAAGCAGTACGATATGCACTATTTTCTAATGAAGGACTTGATAAAGTCTTTAAATTCAGCTAAAGGAGTTAAAATGATTTCAAAGCTAAGCAACTTGGTCCATGAAAATATATAAAATCTTCTATTTTTGTTTGAATGATATTCCAATCATCAGCCATCATTAGCTGATAAACCTTAAAGGATTTTGTTGTTGAACATAATTTATGATAAAATATGTACAATACGAGTATTACTAAGAACAGTCATAAAACAAAACCTAAATAAATTTCAAAATTTCCTCATAATTGGAAAAAGTATATATCACCATTAGTATTGCTCAAATTGAGCAAACTTGCTTAGTATTACAATTGACGAAACAAAACACATTTATTCAGGTTTCAACATAAATCCACATATATTACCTCAATACAATTCATTTAGCTCAAATATAAAATATTTTTACCTTTCAGAGCCCCAATAAAATTTTCTTATAATTAGATAATATCACCCAGGCTATAAAGATGGGTGATAAAAAGTTGAGAAGAAAAGTGTCTATTGCGTACAATAATAATGTACTTTAAAACTGGAATTCGAACTAGACTAATTAAACTAGACTAATGAAAGTCATAAAAACATTAACTCTATTTTCAGTTAAAAAGAAAAAAAAACAAGATAGATGGAAATACTAACTATAAATCAATCAGAATATTTCATTTATATAATGAATAACTACAATGACAAAAATAAATACTACAAAATTAAACCATATCTGAGATTGAGAACAAAAACAGGCAAACTTAACAGATATTAAACTAAATGATATTCTGAACCTTATAAATTTCAAAAGATTAAATTTATCTAAAGAATTATGATGCTTCTAAATTCAAGCAAAACCATATAAAAATGCATGACAATATCAGCTTGTCAAAGGTTACAAATAACTCAACACTTCCTCTGATAAAAATAAGGATTAGGAAAGAACCAAAACTTTCTTTAAAAAAATCACATTTCAATTCAATAATATTAATGCCAGTGAAGTACATATTCACTGAAAATACAAAATCAAACTAAATTACACAAAATACAATGAACATAAAAGGAGGAAAATATTACTTACGTGGTATTTCCCATAACATTTCCCATATTCATATGAACATTTAGACGTGAAAGATTGACAGCAAATAAAACTAATGTTTCCCAGGAACTACTGTGTCTACTAGAATGAAGTGGAGATGAATGTTCTGAGGATATACTGTCTTTACTTTCATCATAGCTAGAGGAAGCACTTTTAGATGGACTGCGGATATCTAATTGGAAACAAATATGTAAAAAATAATTTACAATAAAATTGACACCCAACAATTTTTACACTCTCAACAAGATTTTTTAAATACACTACTATAGTAGCAAAAATTTGAAAACACTTTAAAAGCAGGATCTTTTGGAAAACACTGCTAAAGAAAAATTGAAATAATGATAAAAACCTTCTACCAATACCTCTTTTTGATTCTTGAATAGTTCGATCTAGATTTAACCAAAGCCTATCTCTATGTCCATGATTAGAAAGCAAAGGTCTTAGAGGTTTATTAGAATCTTTAATACTTTCAGAACTTATTACATTTTTCACATTATGAGGAGTTTTTGCAGATATTGTAGAAAGGGAAACGCCATCGGAGGCCATTGATGTCGCCAATCCACTCGTAGATGATTGTACATTCACAGGGGAAGAGAATGCGATATAGTCAGCTTTACTTATACTTGGAGACATCGTACCACTACTGCTACTAGTTTCAACTGAATCTTCTGCAAAAAGAAATAACAATGAATTCAAATGACAGATATTATAAATAAATTTGAAAAGTGAGCTATTTATAAAACTAAATTTAGAGAATAATTAGGAAACAAAAACTATTCTAATTAATTCAAAAAACAAAATTTTAGTAATATTTTATTTTTGGACCAGCCTTTTCAGTTCAAGAGAACCATAATTTATTCAATAGAGTAACTTTAAATAATATTAGCATTTGTCTGAAATACAGAAAACTTCCAACACAATGATTTTTGGATAGTTTCTAATGGACTTACCATGAATACTATACATATATTGGTTAGAAAAGCAAAGCTTAAAGGATTCTGCAGTTTTACTGAAAGGATTTTATATATATGTGTATGTATTTTGTGCATGTAAGCCTGCAAATAATAAAATCAGTCTAAAAGATTATTCAGTTAATTTTCACATTTAAAAAAAATTGCAAGATGGAGTAAAAATTATCTGTAGTGGATAAATTAAGTATGATCCATACCACTAAAGATAAGAACTTTTTTTGAAAAAAAAAATGAGAAAAATAACTTTTTGTTTCTTTGTAATCCTAAAATCGTGTGTCTTTTCTATTATATATCTTTCACCACATAATTAAACGCAATTGCAGTATGTCTCAATTTTATTCCTAAAACACAATTATGTACTTTTATTTATATTATGTTTTTTCTAAATAGTTATATAAATCTAGTGAAACACAAGTAGTTATCAAAATAATAGAAACACCACAAAAAGCTATAATAAGACGTCAGACCACCTGTAGCATGTAAAATAACTGTAAAGCATCTAGAAATGGAATTGTATAAATCCTTATACATTTTTAAAACAATATTAAGTCATTCATCATTTTCAATCCTCCTTTTCAACAAATTTATCCTTCCATTATCTCAAATGTTTGGATTCTAGTTACACCTTGTTTGGCACATTATAACCATATCTGGCTCTTGCATCAATGATCTCCATCAATCATTCAGCTTGAAGATGGTTTCGGTTCATTTTTAAAGACATTACACCACTTCCTGGATGTTTCAGAAGGTCTCTGATAACACATTTTAACTAAAAAAAGCATGTTTTTTGAGATAACGAGGAAGGTTCCATCGTGAAAATTTTAGTGAATACTGTCTCTGGATTCAATTCTCCAAAATAAACTAGAGTTACTCAATAATACTGACGTCCAGGGACTGGAGATGCATGAATACGTCTACATGCTCTTCAAACTATTTCTACACAGGTTTAGCTGTATGGATCGAACCATTATCGTCCTAGAAAACGGCTTCTTCTAAATGTAACGATGTTCACACCTGATTAGCTAAAATGTCTACATAACTCCATGTTGTTACTTAGCCTTCTAAGGTGATGAAAGGGCCAGCAGAAAACCACGTGGTCCCTGCTTAATGCACAACAGAGCTCCTTTGTGCTTCACAGTTGGAAGAAGGCAATACTGATGATATGCTTCTCCAGACATACACATCCTGTTGTGAGGAACAATGTGAATGACGATTTATCAAATTACTTTTTTCATGTATCGTTCAACCAAGGTTTTGTAGTTGTAATACTAATTGAGACAATGTTTATCATTCACTCCAGTCAGAAGTCACTACTATTCTGTCATAGATTTGTTGTTTGTGCATTGGTTTTGTTTTATTAACATGAGACTAGAAGCATCACAAGGATTATTGGCGACAGATCTCGTAATTTTGAATCTCAGTCAAGTGACGAGGAGGACACCTGAGGTGGCACCTCTCTCCTAATTTCCACACCACGCCAACAGGAGGAATTTGGGCCCTGACAGATTTAATGTGCATCAGCCCCACCTACACGGCAGGTCTTTTGTGGCATCAAGGCTTGAACTCTGGACTCGACGAAAACCACCGGCCACTTGTTGTTTGTGCAATTCTCTTTAAAGAGCAGTCATTGACAAAGGAATTTGAAAATGCTGATTATTGGTTGCAGTAGTTTTCTTTTCTGATGCTAAAAATCCCTTTGACATCCGATGATATCTTTTAGCCGGCTTTCAGTTTCGTTTACAGTTGTGATGGGTAAAAGTAGATTTCCTCGTATACTGTGTCCTGATCTTCGATACTGTAGCTTGAGAAACATAAGCGATTACAGTAACAGATATTCCAACTAGATGTGCTCTAACAATTTGCTTCTCTGAAAATCTGTTAGGTTGGACGTTCTGTACTATGGAAAAAAGTTACACCTACAGCTTCATAAGAAGTAGGAAAAAGCAGAAGAATATATGCACTACTTGCACTAAAACAATTCTGGTAATTACACTTATGTGTCATATTATAAAGCAAATCTCTTCACAAACGCTACATATATTTATAGCTGTTTTCATTATTTTAATAACCACCTGGACATTGTTAAATTGATGTTTCTGACTGGTGTATACCAATTGTATGGAATTCAAAATACATTTATTAAAACGACTCCTTGATTTAACAGATGATCATTATGAAATGATTCAAATATAAAGAGTTGTTTGGAGGGAAAAAAAAAAAAAAAAAAGAATTGATACCCATCATTTTATGGACAAAATGCATTGATGAAGATTGTGCTTCTTATTAAATATAAATTGGGGGGGGGGGATGTAGTAAAATATTAGCTAGAATTATTTATTGTATTTGAGACAAATAAGAATAAAAGTTTGCAAACACAATTTATACAGAGAAGTAAAGTGTTTGGTTTAACTCAAATGGAAGGAAATGGAAAAGATAGTATATGAAAATAATACACTTATTTCATAAAAGGAAAATAAATACATCATATACTTAGGTTAACTAAATTGATAGTTAATATTAGCCAAAAAATTCATTTATCAAGTCACTATTTGTTCTTACAAAGAATTTTTGCTTGATTTGTAAACACAGTACTTCCTCTATAATTCCCCACTTCACCTTTTAGGCCTACCCGTAATCTGGCGTTTTTACACTAACAGACAAGACTTACAGATGTTATTTTATGCCTTATACTTCAATGAAATAATGTCAGCTATGAATACAAAACAGAGCATTTTTTATAGATTTAGTTATTTAATGTATTTTAAGTTTTATTTGGTTGTACTGCACTAAACAATAATACACGGATTTTGCTGTTTAAATGCATTATTATTACTAATTTTCCAGTAATCAGGCGATTTCAGTAATCTGGTGGTACTCTGGCCCAAAATCAGCCGGATTACCGAGAGAGTACTTCAAAACCAATTATTACAATAATCTTATACACAATTTATACATACTCAAAAAGATTCTTAACTGAAAATAATTCAGACCTAATGATAAAATATTTACCTTGATCACTGTATAAAGCTCCAGTACTTTGGTCTCCAAGAAACATTCTCCTAGCAATGCTGCGACGATACCAAGCTTTAGGAAAGGCTAGGATTTCGGTTAGTCTTCTCATGTCATATTTAAAAGAAGCAGAACCTATATCACATATTGCTAAAAACAAACAAACAAAAACGAGTATTCAATAAAAATATTGATAATACAACAATTTTATAGAAAAATATGAAAAATTGTTTCACTGTGAGAAATAGCATAGTATAAAAAGAAAATAAATACATTTTCATTCAATCCCACAAGATGTTAACATATACATAAAAATACAAAAACTAAACTTTTTCTAAAACATTTATAGATTTTGATTGATATATTGCATTTTAGTACGGAAAAATGAAAATGTTAATAGAGAAAAATATCATGATTCCAAAATTTTTTTGTTTAAATTCACAGCTTAATAGAGTTTCTTTATATAATTTATCAACAACAACACATTCATAAGCCATTCACATAATTAAATATTATTCTGTAAGGCAGTTTTTAAGAAAAAAATTAATATTTCATTTTTAAAATAAATCAGATCTAATGTGCCAGCCATTTAAAACGATCTATGTTAATAATATAAAACTGCTATAATGAGGTAAATAAATTTTGAAAGCTCCAGTTCACAAGTATAGGGACTCATAGAAAAACCTGTTAATTAGCATTGTTCCAAATTTAACAGAAAAATTCTGTTTTAATGATGCCAATTTAATGTATTTCAGAAAGCTGGATTATTAACATGGCGCATTTTTAAATGTTTTATGTGCTATTGCAAGTTAAACAATTCAGAAAAAATTGAAAAAGAGATACTAAATTGGTACCTGGAAAAATATTTAAAAAATTTCAAAGATAAATTCTACAGCAATTCAAAGATTAACTTTGCATCAAAATTAATAAATCATACCTGAAAAACGTATTAAAGCACCCCCTGAATCAAACGTTCTTCCCAGTTTCAGACTATTTGCAGGTGGTTCCATATGAGCAAGATTAATTTTTCGACTTCGTGAAATATTGACTTTTACAAATTCAACCTGCAAACTTAAGGAGTCTTTTCTCTCACTAGTAGATAAAGGAGAAGTCTCCCCTTCTTTAGAACTACCTATGTATAAAATAAGGCAATTTTTGAAAACATGCCGTAAAAAAATTAAGTTCAACACATTATATGATATATCACTCACCAGCCTTTTTTGCTCCACCATAGGGATGAAATATATACAAAGAAAAGTCAGCTAAACAACCAGTCATGCTCAAACCTCCAACAGCAGTCTGGCAAACAGATGCAGATTCAAAGATTGTACGATTGTTACAATCTTTAGAAAAACCTAAAAGTATAATTTTAACTACTAAGAAGAAATGAATACAATGATTATTTTTAGTTTAGTTTAACAAACTTGCCAAAATGGCATGATATGAATTATATAAGTAATTAGGTATGGAAAATTATAGAAACCGTAAAAGAGTTGAAACTAACTATTTTAAAACTAACCTTTTGCTTTATTAGAACTTGAATCTTGGATAGCTGTGGCATAGAGATCATCTTCTGCTCTTTTTGAAGAAAACACCAAATCAACAGAAGGTAATCGTAAAATACATTCTACACGAGAAATCGGTAAGCAACTGAAGCGTAAAATTGATGGCTGCATACGAAAATAGACTATGACATCTACTGGAAATGAAGCATATGCATATTGACTAGGTGTGACTAAAGAGGCTCCTTCATCTTCAATCTTGTTAGACTCTACAAATATAAAAAAATATAAAATTTTTGTACAAAAAAAAAAAAAAAAAAATTAAAATTTATTATCAAGTTGAAACATTTCAATATCTATAATTTTTGTAGTTCTCTCCTTTGGAAAATATAAATATTCAAATTCTTAGTTTAGAATCTAAGCTTATCATTGTGAAATAATAAAATTAGCAATTAATTTAGATCTTAATTTTCATACTTGAATCAGTAAATAGTAATTCATTTCAAAGTTTACCACACTGAAGTGATGCAAAAGAAAACTTTTTTTAAACTCAAATTTGACTTTAAACAGAAGCAGAATGATAAAAATAATTATATTACCTTGAAATTTCATTGGAATAATTAGATAATTTTTTTAAAACTCATTTTGAACAAGTGTTCATATATTTATAATTAATAAAAATTGATATATGAACACTTATTTAATACATTACAAAAGAGTGAAAAAACATGAAAAGAAACTAGTAACTTTAATACTTCATACAGTCATGACTTATAAATCAGAGGAGGAGGAAAGAATAAAATAAATTTTTTAAATAAAAATAATAATAGAAACAATTACCTAAAACAGGAGCAGTTTTAGTGAGCTGAATCGGAATAGGTTCCAATGCTTGCTCAAGAAAGTCAAGTATGTGAGGACTCACAACAGCCTCCTGGTTGAATAAAATTAAACAAGAATTAATTTATAAAAATAAATATATAATCAGAGTCGTTTATACATTCAGAACACATCTTTCAGGTTAATAACATAAGTATTTTTTTTTTTTTTTTTGACTAAAAATAATAAAGTATTGTTTTGAAAATTATAAATGTTTCTTCACCTTTTTTTTAAACCTATGAATGATTTCAGTCTTTAAATTCATAAGCAATGTAAGGAATAAAATGGAAATATTAAGTAAAACAATTGATATTTTGATAAATACATAAATAAACGATATAATATGCCATATTTACATAAAAAAAAATTGGTGCTTTAGTATATGTGTATGCCTAGAGATTTGAAAGGGATTTTAAAGGGACCAAGGGAAAAATGCTTCCCAACTATATTAATTATGAATAATTGTACATTATTAATCATAATCGCTTCTTCATTATTCAGCTAATTTTGTTAAAAAAATTCAAGAACCAAATTTTCGTAAATTTTTATGTATCAGTACAAATCTTAATAAAATAAATTTGACATTATTACAGAAAAATGAGGAGTTTCCATTTCGATAATTCAACAAAATTCAGTCTTAAAGGACAACATGACTTGAATCTTCCAATAAATTTGTATTTATCCATTAAGAATATTTTTCAGTGACCAATCTATTAACAACAAGTTATTTAGTTTTAGGGCCATATTTTTTCTCTCCAAATTTAACTTCATGAATACTAAACAAATGAATATATATTACATATATAGATCAATACACTAATAGATCAATCACATAAACTGGCACACAAACAATACTCAATTTGCTAGAATGATTGAATTCAAAATATACTATTTAACACATCACATTTTTAAATGAAACTTTAGGTTCTCTCATGCACAACATACTTTCTTAAGACAGAGCAAACAACAATATTGCCCCGCAAAGTAAGAGAGTCAGCAATATCCGTGGCTCAGTTGGCAGAGCTTTGGACTGCAGTTCCATTTGTCCGGGGTTCAAATCCAAGTCGAGGTATTTTCATCCACATACTGGATTTTTAATTTAAAATAATTTTTATTATTTGTCTAACATCTGGATGATTCTAGATCTTTCTTTTATATTCAAATTGCTTATATTTCTCGAATATTTTGTGTGTGTATAACGACCGAGTCCCATCAGTTGCGAGCAAGTTCTCAATTCTGTGATGTTACTCTGTTCTAGTAATAAATCTAATTGCTTACAATAACGGTGTAGTTCTTTGCATCTTCGTGACTATATCAACAAACAAGTAAGTTATCAGAACAATGCAAAAAAAAGGCCATGCACATTGCTTGTATGAGATTTAAAAATTCTGTAGTATCTTATGTTATAAATGGAAGAGTTAATACTCTATTTTAAATAAATGCTTTTCATGAATCGTAATATTTACACACAGATATATATATGCATACAAAATGTTACTAAATCTAACAATATTGAAAGACACCAAATAAAAAATAAAAGGCAAAAATGTTTTTTTGGTGATATTAGATATGCTATAAATTATATTGAAACTTATTGCAAATCTTTAAACCGAGATACATTTCTCTAAAATACTGCATATACCAGTTTAATAAATTTTACTTAAATGTTCTTTCAATGAATTTGGAATTTTATAATTGGCTTCTTTATATCTCCCAAATTAAATAAAAAAACATTTACCTCTGGAATACTTTGCAATGTAACCCAAGCAAACAGACATGCCTTTTTTATTCTAACTTTCTTGAGATTGCAACTAGACATTTGTGATGGATCAACAGCTAGAAATGAAGATCGGTATGATAGTGAATCAAAACCTCCAGAATCTGCATCCGAGCAATATTTACTAGCACCATTGATGCTTGTTGTAGGACTATCTCCAGATACTGTCTTAGAATTGTAATGCACCTACAGAAAATTTTAAACAGAGCTTAACAAACTTCTCAAATTTCAAATAAGAGATATGCGGAAAAAACAATTATAAAACTGAAAGTAAAGATTCATTTCAAATAACAAACAAT
Organism: Nephila pilipes; assembly: GCA_019974015.1. Lineage (NCBI taxonomy): Eukaryota > Metazoa > Arthropoda > Arachnida > Araneae > Nephilidae > Nephila > Nephila pilipes. The sequence goes on from BMAW01091412.1 coordinate 61,120, forward strand.
AGGCTTAGTTACATTTGAATTTTAAATTATTATTAGTGACATTTTACACTCTAAAAACGATGTACCAAGGTGGAGTTATTTCATATAAGAAGAAAACATTTAGATGACATGTTTATGAATGGGGGGGGGAAGGGAATGCAACAATTTCAAAGGAATCCAATGTTTTATTGAAGAGATACAACTATATAAAGCATTGACCTGCTTCTCGCCCTTATATAAATTGTTATTAAGCTTGAAAATGAATTATAGAGTTTGGCAGAAGTCCACAAAGAGATTTCTAGCCAAATTATTCACAACTACAATACTAAATTGGCGAAATCGTGAGGTAGCAAGAGGGCCCGATTCATTTAGAATTCAAATGCATTTTGATTGGGAAGGATATGGTGATATAGCGGGACAACAAAATATTTTATTAGCAAGATAATAAAATAGGACAACAAGAGGACATTGAACCAGATTCAATGTGCATCAACTCTGCAATAGTAGGTCTTTAGTGGCATTGGGATTCGAACCATGAGTCGACACAAACAACACAGACCATGAGTTCATGACCACAATCACTCGGCTACCGTGGCCGTGGCATAAATATGTGGCAGAAGTCCACAAAGAGATTTCTCCAATAAACTCAAGTTTATTGGGGTCCCCAATAAACTTGAGAGAATAAGTTAATAAATGTTAAAGAAAGAAAACAAAACTAATATAATTTTATTTCCCATGTTTTACTTTCAGTCAAGTATCTATTGCCACACTTAAATTAAGTTTTTAGTGTGAAGTGTGCAAACATAATATTACTTCTCCCATGAAATGCATCATTATATTTGACTCAATATTGTATACAGTGCATAATTTTCAAATTTCGCACCGATGTTGATCCACATTTATTTGTCGGTTGAATACAGTCATAACTGTTTGCCTTTTAAATAACCCTTTTCTTAATGTAATACTCTAAATTTATTACTTCTGATACACTTCAGAATCTCCTCATATTCTTTCTAATTGATAAATGTTTACAACCATAATTGCCTACATAGCATTATGTCCTTTATGGAATATAGCAATTACAAAATTTTTCGCTATTTAGAAGATGATTTGTACGAAACTGAATATTGAATTTTCAATCTTCTTAAAGAAATTTCTCGATGAAAAAAAAATCGTTCATTACCTGAAAGATGTAACAGCCATAAACCCAACTTAACTAGTAAATTTATTTCTTCTTCGGATTCCTTTCCACATTCTCTTCTGCGCTGGAATATGAGTATAACATGAAGATCCTATAATATGCCTGTTTCAACTGGGCTTTCTCATTCAGTCAAAGCTCATATGAACTTACATTTTCTACTGATGACTTAACTCTGTCATACATATACTAAATAGAACAGATAACTAATTCAGCTCAGATTGCTGCAGGGAAATAGGATTTGCATCTTTGGACATTCTGGTTATTTTAACTACGGATCACCTTTTCCTTAACTGCCTTCATTTTGTTCTGGGGTGTAAAGTGCAATCAGCCTTTGATGGATTCCTTTTGAAAGCAAAACTTTCCGAACATCTTCGTCATCAAATTCTCCACCGTTATACCTGATTAGTTTTTTTTTACTGAATCTCGCATTACATTAGCATGCACAAACATGAGCTCTAATATATTTTGCACTTCTGGTTTCTCTTTTATAAGGTAACCATAGTGAAATTTGGTGAAACTGACTTTGAATACAACTAGGTATCTTTTTTTCAGAAAAAAGAAAGATCGAATAGCCACAAACATCAGCAGAAAGCAGCTCATCAAGCTCAGAGGCTTTCTTCTTGGTGCCAAATGGTAATCGGTACTCGTTTTCTGGCAATGGCGCTAGAGCTGGATTCACCTATATTCATTCACACATTGCATCCTATTTAACTTCGATAACAAGTTTCCTTTGATCATGATCAACAAAAGAAGTCCATCTGCGAGTCATATTTATCCTTGAGAACTTATGCATGGAAGTATGAACTGAAGCGAAATGCAATCTCTTCTTCGTAAATATATATACTTCTCGCAAAGCTGTGGATTTGAGACATAGATTTTCATCTTATTGTTATTCTGCCTTGCATTCTATTATCTTCATTTAAAGTTAATTTATGTTAATTTAAAGTAAAATCTCAATTTTTTTATTGTTCCTATCAAATTGATAGTTTTTAACACTTCAGATAAATAAAAGTTCAGATTATATTTCGTACTCTTTATTTGCTTTGCATTCTACGCAACACTATAAACGCTTAGCCAACACAAAACTTTGTCTAGATTTATGCCTAGTTCATTTTCAAGCATGTTTATGATGTGACATTTATCTTTGTGGCCCCATCTTTCATGATACAACTATAGCAAGGATCAGTCTGTTACAGCAATATGCACTTCAGTCACTTCATTGGACAAAATTGGTTCAATATCCGCTTTGAATAAAGTACCGTTTTAAGACTACAAGAACTATACAGCACCATATCTCCTGCCAATAACATACAGCTGGATTGAAAAGTTTCAAACTAACTGGGCAAAAAATGTAAAACTTTACATAATAGCATTAAATCAGGCAATTTTTTTTCTTTTCTAGCTTCAAATCCGTTTATTCCAAAGATTTCTTAGCTTTGTTATGTGCATAGAAACATCCTCTCCTCGAACCCAACTAAATGCAAAAAACTACGTATATCTTAAACAACTAATTTTTTGAAGTTGCTTCAAACTGCTGCTTTCATAATACCCAAGCTTCATAGGCTGTTTCTTTGTCCATAATTTTTTGGTATAACGATTAGTGATGGTGCTTGCGATCATTGACTTTGCATAACTGCTAGATTTTCAGTACAAATCGCGGCGTTCTTTATGCTGCTTTCTTATTCATTCTTCTGTATTAACATCTATGTATTCTGGTTTCTTCAGCTTGCTATCTATGACTTTATTGCACCCTTGTGGTAATCAAGCAAGTTGCATATTTTGCGTTTCCACATAAGCCAATTGATTTGCTAGTCGAAATCCTTATTTTACATTTCCTTTTCAAAAATGCAGATTAGTAAGCTTCTTAAGCAAATAAGCGGTGATAATACTTCGAGGCTGAGCAACAACAATCTTCCCCAGTTTCTTACTCGATATTTTCAAAATAGCAATTAGCTTACACTTTCTTCCCACCAAACTGCTGATCGCGAAACTTTGCCGTATTGATGTTACCTCCGAGAAATAAAGCCGTCTCTATTGCAAAAACTCATAATCTTTGATACATTAAGCACATTTAAGCTCGTACAAGCATCCCAAACCTGATGATGTTCTGTATTTCCGCATTTAGCAGTATAAAGACAACCTGCAACTAGATTGGCTAGATGAGAAGAATTTTCTTATTACTCCACCACTACTTTTAATCAAACAAGCTGCATGGGAGTATTTCTTATCAATCTATCTTATCAAGCTATTTTTTCTTTATGTATAAGAACTTGCATAAAATGACGGGTTCTCAACCTATTTTAATGCATACGATGTATAATGTATTGTTAAAATAAGGTGGTTCATTATGGGACTTCACTAGTACCCAAAAGCTGCGGCATAAGCCCAGTTGATCAACCTTAAAAATGCCTGACACACACCCTAGTATTCGAGGAAGGAGGTGAATGTGACAGGTTGATATACCAGTGTTGACCTGGAAATTTGCACATATGTCCTCAAGACAACTGGAAACTGGACTCGTTGCTGAAAACAATTCTACTCCAAGTCGATGATATTTCATGTTGAATGAGCCTGTTACACTGCATATGAAAGTTAGGGTTCATGATACAGTGGTCATGATGCGCACAAATCCTGTCAATGAGTTATTGCAGTTATCATTGCAGTTACTGTTGTTCTGGTCACATGACAGATTGTTAGTAATGATGAGTAGTCGGATCGTTAATAATGATCAGTAGTAAAGAGAGCCACTATGTCCTCATATGCTGTTGGTTTTGTCAAGCATCTGCTGCCTTCTTGGTGTTATTTGTTCGGCTATAACTTAATCACTCCTGCCAACATCATTGAATAGTGACATTACTATCATCCAAATATTGAGTGGCCCTTTGACTTAATCCTTCCACTTCTTTTAATCCAATTGTACGACCCATTTACAACTGTGATAAGACTGAGGGGGAATTCACATGTTTTATTCACTGTATAGTCACAGTGAATAAAAGGAATCAAAATAGAACTGATGTTATGCTCCAGAATTGGAAAATTTATTCTCTTTTCCACATCATTTGGATGCTCAGTCTTGACATTTTGGTGCTCCAAGTATTCATTTGTTGATAATTATAATTTAGTTATTAGCATATTTCAATGGGTATATTTATTTTTGCATTTGCTTAAGTTTTACTATAGTTCAATAACTCCTTCTAGGTAGGAAAGTGTTTACCCCCTGTTAAGAGTGTATCACTATCATTTTGATACTATTTTTTTTTAATATATGAACACAGTTTACAATTTTTATCTTTTTTTTTTATTGGTGTAGCAATTATTTTAGACATTTGCTTTTAATGATGAAAACAGTTAAAAAAGGAGCATCATTTACTAACATTAATTATAGAATGCATTATGATATTTAATAAATGTATGCTTTACATAAAGGAACTGTTTAAATTTGCAGAATATATTATTCAGTATTAAATTAATGCAGCAATTTAAGGTTTTTAAAGAATATATAATATATCAAAACTCCTATGTATCAGTTTACACGCCACTATTTACTTTCTAACAAATTTTTTCAATGCTAAATTTAAAATCATAATAGTATTCAAAATGAAATTATAATCATGACAATATGAAAATGTGGCAAATAATTTTATGGTTAAAAGTATATTTTAAATGCAGAAATTTGAAACTAAAAATTACAATAACACTATGTTGTAGTATATTATCTTCAGAATATGAGTCAATGTTTTGAATTTTAATATTTATTGAACTGGATAATAATACATCATTTTCATGATAGAAAGCTTTAAGAATGATATTAAATCAATAATATCCTTTCCCCTTTCATAATGGTGTCACAATATTTTTTTGTGTGAGTGATTCTGAAATAAGCCCTATTAATTATACTTAAAAAATTTAAAAGAACCCTAAGAGTTGTCTGAATTTCAGATTAGAGTTATTAATACAAAAATTGTAAGAAAAAAAAAAGGATAAAACAAAATTTTCCTTTTAGTGAATCATATACCATTGATATGTACATACTTTAACATCTAATCCAGGTATCAAAAATATAGTGAAGTCAGCAACTTGATTTGTAGGAGCAGTTTGAACATAACGCAGACGAGATGCAGACATGTTGTTTCTCATTCCACTTCCATGGCGTTTTTTTGTATGACTAGGTGAAGATAAATCAAAACCACCACCAGAAAAGCTTCGCTCTTTTCTCATTGATCTACAACATTTTAAATTTTCACAAATAACTTTATCAAAAACATTATATTTAAAAAGAAATATTGACAACAAAATAATGAACTATTTACTTTTTAATTTTAGAAATTTTCTTTTAAAAAGTGAGAGTAAATAAAAATGAAATCAGCAATACATATTTATTTTACTAATAAGTTAAATTAGCGTAGAAAGCAGAGATCAATGATAAAATTTTTACTTACAACAACTGGTATAAAAATGTAGACTTTAGCACTTATAGTACCTTTAATTTGCATCAAACATTTAAGAATTTTAGGATTTATATAACCACTTTATATTAAAATTGCCTGCTAACAATCAATGTGTGGTTTACATTTATCAACAAACAGTTTTCTGTTAATACAATTAACTCTCAAAATAAAAGTAGGGTTATAATGGGAAAATCAGTGGTTCTCAAACGACGTGGCCTAGAAGATTTTAAGGTGTGCTTTTGTGGTATTTCAGAGAAATATGAATCCCGATATACAAATATAGTTCATTTTTTCACCAATTTTCCTGTTCAAAGAATGTTTGCACACCAAACAGCGATAATGCGCCAAAGATTTCTAAGAAACTAGGAGTGGTAATTTTCATGGTTGGTTACTAGGAGTGCTACAGTCTATGTGATTTTCAAGTTTAACAAAATTTCCATTGCAACCTATGAGTCTCTGCCGACTGCATGCAAAAAAAGTGGTAATGACAATGCTAGGTAATGAAGCAGCAATAAGAATAAGGAATATTCCTCAGTTCAACGACACAGTTCACAGGTGTATAATAGAAATGTCTTCCTATATGGAGAAAAATATGCAGTAATAAATTTCAGTATTCAAATTTTACATTGCAAGCTGATAAGTCAATTGGCATTACCTGCAAGACATGATTCTTAGCATTTGTCCGTTTAATTGATGAAGATCAAATAGTAAATAATTTTCTTTTTTGCAAAGAATTAAGAGTGTCAACAAAAGGTGAAAACGCATTTAACATTTTGAATAACTATCTTGATAAATGGCAATTAACATGGAAATCGTGCATAAACTTTTGAACAGTTGGACTTCCTTTCCTGGTATTCTACATTAAGGGTCTTGATTCTTTTATAAAAAAAAATCAGGAAGTTATTGCTACTTGTTGCTTTCTTCATAGCGAAACAAGCTGATATAAGTTTTAGATCCAGTTGTACAATTGATAAACTTTATTAAAAACAAGACATATCGAATAGAATAAATTCCAAAAACTTTTTATTAATATTGTTTCACAACATAAGACAGCTGCTTTTAAACATTGAGGTAAAAAAGCTATCAAGGAGGAAATATTTACCTATACAACGAGTTACAATAAGAACTTGGGTATTTTGAAGAGACGAAATAACTTTATTTTTATAACTACTTTCAATACGAAATTTGGATTTCTTGGTTAAAGTATTTTTGTCTGATACATTTCAGCAGTTCAATATTTTTAGTACTAGCAAGCCAGGGAAGAAAAGGAAATATTCCAACATCCATTGTTAAAATGAAAGAGCTTCAGAGAAAACTACAGATTTGGAAGCGAAAAGCCATTGTGAGTAATTTGGAAATCTTTCCATCGATAATTAAGTCTTTTATAAATGAAATACCTCCAGTAATAATTGAATGTTTAACAAGTTTAGAAGAAAAACTTTAAATGCTTGATATTGAGCAATATGATTGAGGATTAGAAACCTATTTAAAAAAAAAAATTTAAGTGAAATTCATTTAAGATTAACAGGAGAAAAACTGCAGCTGCATCATAGTATCGTATTGCAGCCAGTATCATGAATCAATGATTAACAAAAGACTAACCATCATAGTTTAATCATCTAACCTTCTGGATCTCTATGAAAGAAGAATACGTAAATATCTAAAAGAAAGTTTTGAAAATTTTACTAAAGTTTTCAACATCATATCAATGTAAGTTATGATTTTCTACCCACAACACTATTAAGTAAAAAAAAGAGTGGCAATATTCAAAGTATTGATGAGGAAATGATAGCTTCTCTTTTAAATATATGCCCAAGAATCGAAGAAATTACTAGGATACTTCAAGCTCATATTTCTCACAAATACAAGAATGAATAAGCATAAGGTATGTTTTAATATACTTTTTATCACATATTTTTCAATAATATTTGACTTAATTATTATTTTATATTTAATTATTATTTTATAGAAATTTGTATATAGTGCACCTACAATTATTTGTTGGATTTTTAAATGCTCCTCAACTTCAAAAGTTTGAGAGCCACTGGGATAGATAAATCCGATTGAAATTGTCCGATAGTTTTTCTTGAAATTGTAACATATTGCAATATAAATTTTTAATTGCATTCTGAATGAATGTAATAAATACAATTTAATTTTTTCCTTGCCTAATGTAGCACTAGCTACACAATAGATTCTTAGCAATTATCTTGGCAATTCTATAACATGAAAGAGGAAGTGAGCAATATCTTAGCTGATACTTCAATTTCAAAAAAATTTACAGTATGTAACAGGACTTTAGGGAAAATTATAACAGTATTCCACTTTAAAGTAGAATTTCATTTAATTTTAAAAAACTATTATTCATCAGTTATTTATACTTTTGCATCAGAGCTAAAAATTTTTTAATTAAGATGCCAAGGAAGACTTTTAGAAATCATTCCTTAACATAATTAGTTATGTTTGTTTCATTGAATAATTATAATTGGAAAAAAGTAAAATAATTCACATTCAAGATTGTCGCTTAAATTGGGGGAAAAAAAATAAATAAAATAGTAAGCTTGAAATAGCCAAACAGTAATTAATACATGAAAGTTTAAAATGTCTTTTAAATTAGAAAGTATAAACCCACATTTTACACATGCCTAAGAAAATATACCTTCAAGGTTATTTAGTACCTCTAAAAGTCATAAAATGAAAAAAAAAATTACCAGAAGAATTAAATTCAGATATTGGAAAATATAATACCCAAAGACAAGAATTATACATATACAACTTAAGCAGGAATAAAATCTAACCTTTTCAAAAACTCTTCTTCTTTATTAAAGTCTTTTGTATGTAAAACACATTTTCCACTGTTGAAAAAGACTTTGACATCCAGTTCAAAATCAATATTCGGTTCTGAAGGGGGCTGTTTGAAAGAACTTACACCACTACTGGTTCCTCCAGGTGTTGTATGTCCAGCCTTCTGAGTAATACTGACACTTCTAAATTGAAAAGAAAATAAAGATTTTAAGATTTAAAAGGCAGTTTATGAAAAAAAGTAACAAAAGATAAGCACTTTATTCTATTTTCTCCATGAAAGAAAACAAAGAGGATACTGTAATGAATTGCTTTTATTAGTTGAGTTTTTGAGCCAAAATCTCAAAATTGTCTTATAAAATTATTTTGAAGCAATTAATGCCACATGTATATTCTATTTTGACATTATGAAAATAATAAACATTTAAGTACTCTTTCTATCTGCACTATATTCTAATTGATCAAGTTTAATAAATCTCAATCTTCTTGATGACTATACTTGAAATTCCATATAACTCAGCATATTCTTTGATAAGTACAAAAGAGACCCCTGAGGAGAATCGATACTAAGAATTCCTAGGAAAACATGACATAGATCAATCCCTTGTATTCAAAACCTCCTGATCAAAACTATAATGTCTAGTTGTATATAGTTATAAAGTTAGTGATATCAAATATTCAATATTTTAAATTAAGCATCTGTCTTAAGTTTTTATATTACTCTTTAACACAGTAAAAACACACATGATGATTATTGTTTTGATCATTTATGGAGGCTGTGATAGCCAAGTAGTCATGATCGCAAGCTCGTGGCCAGTTTTATTTTCATAATTGTGGTTGTGAGTCTTGATGGTATTAAAGACCCATAGTGTAGAGGAATTGATGCATGTTAAATCTGTTGAGGCTTAAAGTCTTAATAATGGAAAAGTAACCGAAGTTTGGAAAGGGAGGTGCCAACTCAGGTGTCGTCCTCACTGCTTGACTGAAGTTCAAAATTACAATGTTCTTATAGCCAATAGCTCATGTGTATCTTTTAAGTGTGGCATTGATTAGCAGACAATTAATTAATAACCTAAATTTATTCATGATTCTGGAGTTTTAGACTCTTTGTTTGAATAGAATTCGTTTGTATTTTGGGGACATCTGGTGTAAAACAGATATAACAGTTTTTAAAATTCTAATGATTAAATAAACAACATATATTACTTAGAATCAATTGTATCAATTTTCATAGCCTTTTCAAGAACAATACCAGCTGAACCAACTGGTGAATCGGATGAAGTAGCATGGTCTGGTGGGAAAGATGAATGCTCCAATTTATATGTATTGCCATTACACTCTTGTGTATGTGATGGTGTAGGTGTCTCGCTGTAACCAAGGTCAGCTGCAGCACTTGTTGTAAAAACACTGTCTAATGATAATTCCCTAAAAATTTTATGAAGTGAAACTTTATTGCAAGAATACATTAAATATAACAAAAGATGAATACATAAAGAAAGTAGGAGTTTGTTTATCATAACATTCAAACCTGTGAACTGATTTTTCAGGCAAAGTCAAATTGGGTAGATCAGACATATCTAAGGATCCTGTACGAGTATGTGCATGGCTTGGTGAACTTTCTTTACTGCTGGGAGTTTGAATAATTTCACTCATACTATAGAAACCAATAGTAAAAAACATTTAAAAAACCTTGATTACAAGCACTTCAGTATAATATAAAACTGAAAATAGTGAAATAAAGGAAATTTTTAAATAACTAACCCAACTTCAGCATTTTCTTCTGCATCAGGGAAAAACAATGACATGGATTGAAGGGGTCCTGCAGCAGAACGTGTTCCTAGACCTAATTTATCTTTGAAAGATGTAGCCTAATGAAGCAAAAGTTTTAGTTTTCTTTAATAAAATTATCATTAAATGCAGCTGGTATAAGGAACTTCAAAAATCAAACACCCAATCTTTAAATATACAATCAAATTCAATGAATCAATCAACAGGCAAAAATATACAAGTTTTTTAAATGCTCAAGGGTTAAAAGAGATTGTTAACAGTCTAACGTTTTGATAACATTCTATTAGAGATAAATAAAAGCTCTACTAATTTTTTTACAGATGATAGACAAAAACAACATTTAACCAAAAAAAAAAAAAAAGTTTTGGTCAGTTTACAGCTAAAAAATTCAATAAAAAATTTTTGAAGTAAAAAAAAAAAAAAAAAAAATTCTTATTGAGATTTAAAAGGCAAAGCTCTAGTAAACTGCAAATAGATTTCACTTCACTTTTCATTTAGAGATAACATGTATAAAAGAATGAAGTAGTAAAACAAAGGTTCTCTGTAAAAGGCAAATAAAAATTTCACATACGAGAAGAGAAAAAACAAAACAAAAACAAATATATAATTCCTTCACATGGCGTGCAGACATAGTACAAAGAAATACATATACATAAGAATCTTAATTTAAAAAAAAAAAAAAAAAAAAAAAAATCGACTAATAGCAACATTCATATGCGAAAGCTTTTATAACATTTATAATACATACATTTTGACCTTGAACATGATAATAATCAAAGTTGAAATAAGTGCTTAAAAATACAAATTGAATAAAGTTTAACAAAATTGGATGAGATTTTTTTTTCTTCAATGATTGAAATACCTTAACACTCTGTCTTCTAAGTTTTTTTATAACATCCCTTCTAAAATCATTAAAGACTGCAGTTTCAAGTTCATGTAGACGGCGCACTTCTTGTTCAATAGTACTCTGACTGGCTCCAAGCAGCCTAGAAATCAAACAGGCTCATTTTGGATTAAAAGAAGCAAAAACATTTACAAAAAATATTTGAAATTACAATCATTTACATATCACAACAATTTCCATACATGTAACTAAGATATTTATAACAGAGAATTATTCCCCCTCCCATTTTCTATCATAATAAGATACTTAGGAAGAGAGAATTTTCCAATATATTATGTAAAAAATTTTCAAGCAAAAGTAATCTTACAGACAAAAGTTTTGCAGATACAGATAATATTTCTAAAATAAAGATTAAAATCAAGAACTAATCACTATAGTAACATTCAAATTAAAGGTAAATTGGCAAAACTGTTTCATCTACATGCAAACACATATTTTAATATTTCAATACAAAGACATTTTGAAAATAATATATTAAATTTTACAGTAAAGTGAATATAAAAATTATTCTAAGAGATTAATTTGCATTCAGCAGACAGCTAAGGAAGAAAAATACATGCAAGTAAATCTATGAGGTATTACACATCTATAGTTTATTCTAAATAATTGTGATATGAACTGCTAAGAATATAATAGTTAAATTTCAACATGGAAAAATACAGCAATTAACATAAAACTTAAAAGTTATTCATATACTAACTCTTAAAAGCATACTTTTTTTAATAGAGTTAAAGGTCAAAATCAATAAATTTCATTGAATATAAACCAAACACTTGCATGCAATAAATAAATAAAAAGAATAACTGAAAATTACCAACAATTTAATTTTAATGTGTCTCAATTCAAACAGGAAAATTATCTTTTGATTTTGATTTGGAGGAATTAAAGTGAATAACATAATGAGTTTAAAAAGAAATTTTTTAACTAAAAGAAAATTTAAATATATAATAATCAAATATAAGTACACAAATATATACAAGATTTAAAAAGCACACAGCAAAGGCACCCTCCCCCCCCCAAAAAAAAAAAACTATTTAAGCCATCAAAAAATGGCAATATATTTTCCAACAAAATATTCAATTTAAAACAATGTAAATACCTTAAATCATTAATAATTTTGGCTTGTTCATTCATTTCTTTTTCAATTAATCTTGATCTCTTCTTTGCATCCAAACTAGGGTCCAAAAATAAAGGTGGTAATGATTCCACAAAAGTGCTACCTTTTCGAGATATTACTGGTTCCTAAAAACAAAGAATAAATGTAATTGCTGAATATGTTTTATATTATGAACCAGAGGTTAACTGCATATTAAAAAATCTAGATTTAAATTCAAATATGCATTGAAATGAACAAAGTACATAAGAAAATAGTATAATGCTATAAAACCACTTCTACAGCAAAGCCACAGCAATTCAATTGCTAAAGTAATTGACTTGGATGTGTTGATTCATAAAAAAATTGTAAAAAAGGGCTTAAATTTTCACATTATGATGGAATGACATTAAGATGCCAGTACAGATAGCAGACATTAAAATTTACAAGTCCTGCAGGTGCATTCAGTGGACCTTGTGACAAATGAAATTGGAAGCCAGAAAGCAATAATTAAAATTCAATAAACCACGCAAAAGTTGTGAAACAATTTTACATTGCCATAATTTTTTTTTAATTACCGATTTTTCTACTTTTCAGATGATTTACTTTAATATAAACATTTTCTTATTACAGATTTCATGCAGTATAGATTATTTGTATTTTGAGTCACATTACTTCAGATTACACAATTCAATCTAACATACAACTTTTATGGTAAAGATATGAATATTTATGTCAATGAACTTCAATAGATAAATCACACTCATTTTCCTAAAATATTTCAGGGTCGAATTAAAATCATATTCCATGAAAGATTACACAGTTTACTAATAAATTTTTAATGCTTCCATTAACATCAAATTTAGACCAAATAATATTTTACATTAAATATTCTAAAAAAAAAAAAATATTTACTTTATCAGAAATTATGCTCACAAAAAATGGGACATTTTCCTCGCCACTTTTTTTAATTGGAAAAAGAAATGAATTTGTTCTAAACTGTTTCTGTGCCAAATAAATTTAATGACTGAATATCAATGACATTTATAAAAGATAAGTTATAGAAGAGATGGTCTGAATAGGCCTGTTCATACAAGTTTCTTAATTCTTCAAATAGATACACATACTAAAGTTAGAGTTAATGTCTGTGTATAATAAAGTTACTTACCTTTAAGAGAAGATAACATTTTATCTATGCTGTTTAGATTATTCTATTGTACAAATTGAAATAATAGAAATTAACAGAGGTTAATGATTGCTACCACATTGCAATACATCATCTTCTACAGTGTATCTAACTAAAAGGATGCGAAAGTACGTATGAAAAGATTTTAATAATCAAAAATTTACAAGACATTTAAAATTTTCCCACGCAACAATTAGATCCATTGCAGCACTGATACACCTAACATCAATCACTATAACTTTATTATATATGTTTTATCAAAACAATACATGTACCTGTACAGAAGGTCCATGTCTTGCAGATTCTTCAGCACCAACATCAGGATAATCTATTCCATCACTTTCATCTTCAACACCTGTTATAGCTGTAAGCGTTTTAAACAAGGCAGATAGTTGTTTTCCAATGTTCGTGTCCAGGTGAATATCAACACCTTCCATTTGCCACTGAACATTTAAAATCCATTTAGCATTATCTAAAATGAAAGAAGAATTATATAAAAAATAATAAGCAGACAAGGAAAATAAATACTATTGTATTTTACACTCTTTTCTTATGGATTAAGTGGTAGTTCTAGAATTTATGTTAAAAACTTAAGGGCTATCTAATTACTAACCCCGTAAAGTGTAAGCAATAATTTCTGACCCAGAACTTCATACAGAATAATTCATTAATACATGAACAAAAATGTATATAGATAAAATAAAGATATAATATTTCCCATATCTAACACATCGATCAATAACTCCCGAGTCTAACATTGAAAACAACATTTTTTTTGCAAAATTTTTTTTATTCATCAACATAACACCTTTTGTTAATCACCTTTTAGGGTGATACAATCGTTCCAACGCTTTTCCAAATCTTTTCCCCCTCCCCCAAAAAAAAAAATTTCGCAAGAAATCTTTTTTGTTGCGAGTAAATAGCGACAAACAGCTTTCTGAATCATCGACTCGTTGCTGTTTTTGTTCCATCGAAAGCAATCGCGGCACCCACTTGGAAAAAACCTTTTTCACTTCACTTCAAAAAACCTTTTTCCTGGTCCGATCGACTTAAAATTTTGACACGTTTCAAGCAAAGGTTAGTACTCTAGAAAGACCTGGTTACTGGTTTACTACGAGCGCCATCTCTGGGTTAGTCTCGGGAGTTATTGATCAATGTGTTAATTCCATATATAGATTGTTTGAAATAACAAACAAAATAATGGTATATTATACAGGTTAATAATTTAAAACACCAAGTGTTCATTATCCTCAGATTTTCATTTTGAGTAAGAATAATCAAGACATTTTAATGCTTGTAAAATGACACATAATACAAGTCAAACTTTAGTAGGATTTGACCCTTTTTAGGATAAGTTAGATGCATGACACAAGAAGCATTGTCCAGGTCTAGAATTGAGCATTTTACCTTTTAAATAAAGAAAATACTTCCCTAATGATAAATTACAAAATAATAGACTGCTTATCCAACACATAACAACAAAATGCACTTTCGTAGTACAGTTGCTGTAACAGAAAAAATACAAAAAAGGAGCATGTTTAAACATTAAATTTAAACAAGATATACTATTTAAATTAACTTGAGCAATTGGTGAAAACTTTAGATTGTTCATAACAAATTAAGGTTTAAATACATACTCAGCAGACATTGTGTTGTTGTGCAAAAATTAAGGACGAGAGTGTTTTTTTAGTATAACACTGTGAAAAAGCTTTCCAAACCAACACAAATAAAATCCCCAAGATGCTCAAGATGTTATGTGCTGCTAAGCATCTCCCTAGAAAGTCCCCTACATGCTGGATGGGATTTAGATCCGGAAATTTTGCCAATCTATGCGTTCAATATTCGCACTATCCAACAGTTCTTCGACAGCTACTGTGAGATGAGTTGGTGCATTATCATCCATGAAAAGGAACTGTGGACCCATAGCACCTCTAAAAAGATGCACATATGGAAGAAGAATATCATTACAATAGTGGGTCAAGGTGACTGAAACTCCATTCATGATGTGAAGGTTGGTACATCAACCAAGCTTGATGAAACCACAAACGAGAACATAGCGACCTCCAAACTGGTCTCTTTCGATGATGTTGGAGGGATTATTGCGGGTTCCCCACTCTCTCCAGATGTGTATGCGTCCAGAATTGCTACTCAGATTAAAACTTCTCTCATCCGTAAGGAGTACTCCATTGAATATCTGTCCAATTCCGGTGTTCCCGGTACCACAGAAAACTGATTTTCCAATGAGCAGGCGTTAAAGGTACACACCGTACAGGTTGTTGTACAAACAGACCACCATTGTGCAGCCTTCTGGACACGATAAAACATGATATCGGTCGTTCAATCACCCGTGCTGCGTGTCTAGTGACTTCTCCCACTGTCTGTTGCCTGCTCCATCTGGCCTGTAGGGCAATATACTGGTCGTCGGCTGGTGTGGTTGCTCGTGGAAGATCACTGCTGAACAGTTGGACAGCTGTTCCGGTAAATCCTGAAATCCCACAGCCTAACTTGCCACACTTCGACCTTTCCTCTATCTTTCCAATGATTCAACCAAGGGTAAAATCATCCAGATGTCATCTAATAGATTGATTGTTCGATATTTCACACTGAGGCAACAACATGACGTCGTTTAAACTGTTATACGCCATGCAATCGCTTTTCCAAAAATGCTGAGCTTACATCGTTGGCATACTTTATCCCACTTCGACTCTCCCGCATTACATCTAGCTGATATCTACGCATGTGCTATGGTACATCACCCTAGTTAATTTCCTGACTGGTTTTTCAGACCATTGCCTCTTCGTTCCGCTGATGTGCTAATTTTTCGTCTTCTTTCTAACCTTTTGTACACCAGTGTATGATTACAATTATATTTTAAACCATAATTCTACAAAATAAGATATAGGGATAAAAAAAAAAACATAAAACTAATTAAAATTACAAAAAATGTTCACAAGAAGTTATTTAAAGCTTTTTCTAAAAATATCAATTGTTTCGTACTTAGTCCTTGAGGTGCTACTGTTCGTGAACATATCTCATACGTGCCTTCAGAAACAACACACAAATTCATAATATTTGAATCTGATGGATCGGGTTTCCAATCATCTAAAGATGTTTCAAAATCATCTGCAAACCGAATGCATAATCCTGAAAAAAAATTTGAATTTGTTACTAATGTAAATGTTTTTATTTTTGAATATTAAACAATTTTAATTTCTATGAAATTTAAGAAATGTACAGTTTAATATAAAACGATTGCTCTTTTCTTCAAAAATCTGAGCAAGCAATCAAAAATAATATATTTCATGAAAAAAAAATATTTTAGCAAAATCGAAACTTAATTAGGACATCACATTAAAAATTCTTTTAATTTGCAGCTTTTATATTCAAGTTTCATAGGATACAAAACTTTTGCTCTTGTTGCTAAAATATATTGTTACATTTCTTTGTTATTTGTATAAGTTTATATAACTGCCAGAAAAATGCAAATAATCAGATTTTTAGCAATCCAAGCAAAATACTATGATTATTTCAAGCTAATTCATAAAATAATAGCAATGATGAGTGTGTTTGAACAAATATTAATGGTGCTTTATAGAAGTTATAAATACCATTTTAAATAAGGAGTAAATGGTATGAAAAGAAGACTACAATTTTTTTCAAATATCTTGATCTATTAAAATCTTTCTGGAAAAAGTTTATCAATGTTTAAAATTGCAAAAACATTTTTCTAAAAAGGAAGTTCGCTGCCTTACAAACATAGTAAATATAATTAAATGCATTAAAAGCAAAGCAGTCCTTTACAAAATATGATTTTGATTAAATATAAAGTATATAGTTAAAAAATTTCTTTATTTTAAGTGAGTATTTAATCCCCCCCCCCCAAAAAAAAACCCTCGAAAAACAGCTTTGAATGCAAAATAAATACACTTTGGTAATAATCATCCCATTTCATGTTTTTACAACTAAAACACGTCCAAAAATCATTGTATTGTATTTCATAGCAACTCTTTCATATAAGTAATTCTGCTATCATACAAAATTCAGCACATTTATAATACATTTTACATTGTTTCATACAAAATTCATTTGGTTAATATATTGAACTCATTCTAAAATTAAATGCACTGAGTTATTTTTGAGAACTATTTATATAATTACACTCTCTCTAACACCTTTTCAAACTTATTAAAATAAAGATTAGTTTAAGTTAAAGTACAACACATGCATTACAGGTCATAAAACAAAAAAAAAAAATAATTAATTGAAAAATGAATAACTAAAAATACTCAATTTCTTTTTCTTTCAAAAATAGAGTGTAGATGTCTGGTTATTATTAATATCTTTAAATTTATAAATTGCATAACTAAACATAATTACTAATTGCATACCACATCATGTTATAATTTAAGAAATAAATCATTATTCGACACTTTGCTGTCATCGCACTAGAAGCAACATGAGGGCTATTGGCAACGGACCTCTTGAATGTAATAAATTCATTCATCACAAATTGATACTAGAATTATCATCAGCCAATTTGGAAAAAAATTAATAAGGCATCCATATGCATCATGGAAATTCCTGTAATTTGGAAAACTTAAGCAAAAATAAACTCATAAAGGAATAATTTTATCTCATCACTATGTTAGGAAAAAAAACCTGAGTAAAGTGCATACTTCATTATTTCATAAGCAAATATTCATTTGAAATTAATACAAGTAAAATCTGAAAGAAAAATAATGAACTGTATACACAAACATTACTAGCCTGTAAATTTGGCTTTGCTCACTAATGATCCACAGGAACAAGCAGAAATTCTTGTACTTTCCAATGTTACAACCACAGCAGCCTTAAGTTCGGTGTCATACATTTTGCTGCTAACGTTCTAAATAGCATTAAAAATCAAAATCTTCCCACAACAAACACAGAAAAAATACACTTCATAATAAATTTATACAATACAATCTATAAGAATAATTTACCTTTTTATATCCTTCCTTTTTCTAGAAAAGAAAAATATTTCGTTTATTTCTTCAAATTACGAAAATATTTTACTAAGATTAAAATCTAGTATTAACACATATTTCTACATAATTTACTTATTAAAAAGTTCACATATGTAAACATCTTTTTTATACAAATCTGAGTATCAAAACATTTTTAACCTTCTTCCAAGTTTGTCCAAGTTTAAATATATAATTATAATTTTACATATACTTTTCTACAAAAGTTCAAAAAGAATATTAAGTGAATAAGTGACTTAGAATGCATAACAGAGAACTAAATATCACTATTTCAAACACTAACCAATCTCAGGTTTAATAACTTTAGAAATAAGATTAAAGCAGATTCAAAATTAAAAAAATGAAAAGAAAATTGCAAACGTAATGAACTTAAAATGCTATATGTTTCATGGTAAAACTAAAATGATAATTTTATTGCATACAAGTTAGTGAAAGGTAGTGAAGTATATTTTGAAGCATGTATGAATTTGTTGCACCTCATTTATTTTTAGTCACTGCATAAAGAATTCGCATTTTGAAAAAGAATAGTACAAACAGAAAGAAATATATTAGTAAAGAATATATTAGGCTTATCTCTTTCTCACACACACACACATGATGTTTACATTTTGAGATGCCTTCCAACACTAGAGGGCACCGCGAACTTGATCTCAACTTTGTGACCTCATTCCAAAAGGCTCACACGAGCACCGTCAGACAGAAGGGCGGGGCCAACATAGAAAGACGTGCAATCTGATATCTCTTTAATAAGTATAACCAATAGTTCTGTTTTAACTTTGTAAATACTGTACAATAATATATTGTTTAATTAAATGTCATCTTCTAAAAATGCACTTTGTTTTTGAATCCAGAAAACCCCTAGACATCTTTAATACGAGCCATGTACCCCCTTTCTGTAGTTAGGATTACACACACAATTTTTAGGATAAAAAGTTGTAGTATTTTTAATTGCAGCTATAAAGGCATGTTTAAAAGTTTAGCATTAGGATGAATATCAGAGTTCCGCAATATTTATTGCAAGATCAAACAGGATATTAATTGAATTTTACAAGAAAAAGAATTAAAAAAAAAAAAAAAAAAAATTCAATAATAATAAAAAAATGCAAAACTTGACAAGCTTAATTTGAATTTGCTATAAATTTTTTTTTGTGATAGATTTTTCAAGATACTAAATTTCGTTAGCATTAACTTACTAAAAAAAATTTTTTTTAACAAAAGCTTAGAAATAATGCTTATACACATTAAAAAATTTTTTAGAAACTGAATTAAATCGTTTTTTTTTTATATATGGAATCAAACTTGAAGTTCACATAGTAAATATCATTATATATGCAAGAAAGTAAATTGATATTTTCAAGACATAGCTTCTTTTTTTCAAGACAGGATTTTTATTCAAATAAAGCACATGCAAAGATTAAGACTTTAAAAAGTATCTTATGAGTTTTTAATATCATTAAAAGTGCATGAAACATATTATACAGATATTTTTAGTATTTCTTATTAAAGACGTACATGTTTGAAGATATATCTCAAAGGAAAATACGAATTGTATTTTTTAAAAACAGGAGTAACCAATAACATCTAGGTCAAATTTTACTATCATATAAATGCTTATTAATACAATGCAATTTAAATATAAATTTTTAGTTAACTACATAATACGCAAAACTAATTTCAAAATAAGGGAAACGTTTCAACAAATTTACATTTTTAAAATTCGAGATTTTTTCACCTCTGTAATTTAACAGCATTCAACTCAACTTTGATCTGACAGTATAAAATTCTCATACTAACCCCAGCGTATGGATTTAAAGGAAGACAAATACCCATGTCATCAACAGTTAGCTGAAGAAATAAAGTTCCCAGCGCTTGTGAGCTTAATTGAGATATTTGAGGAACTCTTTCAAACACTTGTTGAGTAGCAGTAAGTACCTAAAACCATACATAGCAAACAACACAAGTCATTATGAAATATTCCTTTAATTAAAATGAAATAATGTTGGGCACTTTAAAATTTACTACACACCTCTTTATTTAGACTTGCTCTCTGTTCATTCCAATATTCATACGCATTTTTATAATTAAGCCAAACCAACACAGCTGAAATGTAGAATAAGAGCATGATTTTTATTAATATAAAACTGTACATTTTATCAGTTTATTTTCCATTTAAAAAATTCTATGAATAGACAAAAATTATTTAAAATAAACACAATAGGTAAGACTTATTAGTAAAAAAATTAAATTATTTGGCAATGATTAATGCCAGCTTATTTTATAGTCAAGCTATATTACACAACTAAAAACACAAAATAAAGAAATAAAATAATTAGCCAATAAATATTTAATACCATGAAGTAAAGAGCAAACTTTAAAACTAATCCATGAGTTGTCTCAAATTATGTTCGTCAGACGTTTTTGGGATTACATAATAAAACATACTAATAAAGTTAAGTTAAATCAAATTGATAGATCAGAAAGTATCAGGTTAGCACTTTAATGAAAAATGGTATATACACACAACCTTAATGATAATATTAAAATACTCTATGGATACTTTTAAAGTAATAAGATGAAACATTGCATTGTTTCAAAGCATTCAGTTTCTATTAGACCAGAAAATTTCGTCCACATATTTTCAGAGTTTTTCATGAAAATATTTTTCTTATACTTACATAAAATACTTCAGATTTCTGCAAATGAAAAGCTATTTTTTATTTCTTTTTCTCAACATGCTAGATACATAAAAATAATTATTTAAAATTTTTAACACATACTTTGCAAAAGAAATCAAAGCCTTAATTTAAGAGGAACCCATCACTTTTAAATTAACAACCAGTTAAGTTGATAAATGAAACTATACAGATATGTTTCATGCAAGAGAAGTACCTAAGAAGTAGGCCCTTCAAATCTTAGTAATTTTCAAATATTTTTTTTTTCCAATTTACAAATTACTCAGCTTAATTAAAAAAGTTTTAATTAAGCTGCAGCTTATTTACAAAGAATACATATCTTACTTTAAAAACCTGTCTTGCATCTAAAACACTATATTAAAAGGAAAAGGCACAAATATAAACTAATTCTAAAAATAATTACCTTTATCTAATGCAATGGGTTGAATGTACATCAAGGGTCTGTTCAAAGTTATTAAAACTGCTTCTTTGTCTTCTGAGTGACTTGATATCATTTCATCCTTCATAAAAAAGATAGTTATAAAATAATGCTTTAAAAAGTATAGCAGTATGAACTAAAACATTTTGAAGTGCTGGATAAATTTTCAACAAACTATTCTCGGATTTATATACTTGAAATATTCTTCTTTTATTATTTACTATGCTTCTAAATGGCTGAATTCATTTCCCTTTCAAAATGTTTTTAAAATTAGAATTAATATATATAAAATGAGGAATATATATAAAAAATATTATGACTGTTTCCCCCTTCTACTTCAACTGTAGCTTTCCTCACTTGTGGATAGACATACGCTTTTCTTCTTATAATTGTAGTCGATAAAACATGTACTGGTATTTGTCAACTCAGCTTTTGATTAGTCTGAGTGCAGCGCAATTAAGAACAATTACGTTCTAAGTGTTACACTGTTTAAACGTTTTCAATGACTACACCAAAATTATCCTTGTAAATATTATGTAAATTAAAAGTGAATTTGATGCATACAACAAAGTTACGGAGATATTTTGCAGTCACGGCCGAGATTTTTCGGACGATTCCTCAGAATCAAGAGATAGGTGCAATTTTACATTTTAATTCTACGTTAGGTTCTAGTTTCCATTAATAAATCATCTCATCCATATTTCATTTCAACAATAATGTTGGACAAAGAAACAGCTAAAAATCTTCGCTGCAAAGCGAAGGGCTCTCTTACAAGATTACTAATTTTATAGACAAGGGCGATCAAACTTTTACAAAAAATGATCTATGTAATAGGTTAGAAAAACTTGAAACTATATATTCATATTTTGAGAAATTGGATGCATTATTACTTCCTGAATTATCTGAAATGGAGGAACTTGAAAACAAATAATGTGAAACCAAAGCCAAGCTACTAAATGTCCTTCACAGTTTATCTGAAAAATCGAATGCATGTACTGCTAATAATGGTCAATGATTCTAAAGCTGTTGAAAACGTTTCACTTCTTAAATCTAATAATTTTAAGTTATCAAAACTTAACTTAATATAGAAAGTCTTTCTGGTAATTATAAAGATTGGTCTTCATTTAAAGATTAATATGTATCCTCAATACAATTCATAATAAGTGTTTGTAAATATTCAAAAATTTCAATATCTTAAGGGTTTATAGCTGTCAAAACCTGCCAATACATTAAAGCATATTTTTCAATTACTGAAATTAGTTACAACGAAGCTTGGGAAAAATTACTAGTTCGTTATCAAAGAAAACAACCAATTATTTCTTATCTTATAAAGACAGTTACGTTACAACCTTTTGTCAATTAAACTAACTCCAGCAATTTATGCAACATTGCAGGTACTTTCGACAAAGTAATAAGAGGTCTTGAATCTATTGATGTTAAAATAGAATCTAGAGATGTATGGTTAATCTAGACTGTATTACTAAAGGTTGATCAAACCCCCCCCCAAGAATGAGTACAAACCTCAAACAAAAATTACTTTCTTACATTTGAAACATTAATAGAATTTGCAAATGATAAATGTGCAACAATAGAGCTTTAAGTGAAAACATAACTCGTGATAAACAATTTTTACACTAGCAAATCCAAGTTTAATAATAATTTAAAATGCATAAGTTGTAAAATGAATCGCTTTGTATTCAAAATTTAAATATTTGTTAAAGAACGAAAGCAGTTTGTTCGCAAGCAGAAATTGTGTATGAATTGTTTATCAGATAAACACAATGCAATTTCTTTCCACATGTCAATTTTGCAAGGAAAAACTTCATTCATTACTCCATGAGAACAATTTTCAAAATCGTTCTGTTTCGTTAGGTGAATCTCAGAAAATCATTCAAGGTAAGACAATGGACGGCGGTTCGTTGGTTACAGTCAAGACAAAAGGGTTATGGGTATAATACACTATACAAACATGTTTTGCTTTATTACCTTATATTCGTTCACATGTTAAAAATAATTTCAATTGGAAGTTTGAGGTCAGAATTATGGCTGATAGCAAGAGTGAATCGACATTTATTTCTGAAAAAATGTTTAAAGCTATTAGAAATTAAAGGAAAAACACAAGATTTCGAGTGAAAGGTTTACAAGGCTCAAATATAGCAATAACTAAGGGATGAGTTGAAATAGACTAATTTTCATTACATGAATCCCAAGGTCAAATTAAAACTGAAAGCTCAGAGAAACTGACAGCTCTGTTACAGATTAGAAAAACTAATGAAGTGCATTTTTCACACTTAAATTACAAGCCTAGCAGATCCAAAATTCTTTACTCCAAATTATATCCATACATGATTCTTTTCAATGATTATTTCCCCGTTTTACTGCCGGAACAAATAACTTGTTCTCAACGTAATTTAACTGTTCAGAATTCAAAATTTACGGTTTGCTTATTTCTAGAAAATTAACCGAATCCTATTAATCAAATTCCATTTTTAGTTGGCATATTTAAGAAATAAATATCGACAAAGCATTAAAACGTTTTGGGAAATTAGAAGAAATACCCATTATAAAAAATAAATTAACACATGAAAAGTAATATGTTGAAAAGTATTTTCAAAATACAAACTCTGTAAACTCAGGTGGACGTTTTGTTGTCAAACTTCCCAAATGCTTAGCAGAATCTGACATAGATAGCATAAGGGCACTCACACTTTCACATTTCCTTCCAGATGACATTCCTTTGCCAATTCCAGCTACATAAAGCTTAGAGAATTACTGCAAAACATGAAATGTGGCTAATGGAAGAAGTGGAGTTCAATCTCTCTTCTTTACAACCCCATAATAAATGGCAGGTAATATAAGAGAATCTTAAGAAAGACGACATTGTTTTAATTAAGGAAGAGGGTCCCTCGACATGGCTTATTTCTTGAATCCATGAATTTGTTCCGGGCAACAATGGATTTATTCGAGCTGTGAATGTGAAAATCCAGAACTCTATTTACAAATGCCCAGTTGTTAAACTTAGTGAACTTCCTAAACATCAGAACTAAATTCTGAACGGGATAGGTGTATGTTTCCCACTCTTAATTCCACTTAAACGGTAACTTTCCTCACAGATGAGCACTTTTCTTCTTACAATAGCAACGGTCAAAAATTACGAAGTACCTATTTATATAATAAATTTTACCCTCTCTTCATAATTAAAATAAAGTCAAAGTCAGAATTAATAAATTTTCATAATTGTGAATTAGCTATCAAAATTTAGGATCAAGGTAACAAAACCCTGGGTTTTCGGCAGAGTGAGGAACTGTCGAAACAAACTTGGAGTTTAAGTTATGACAGCTCGCATTGCCATTGGACGCTGTGGCCGTAAGCTAAGGAGCATATATAGCAATGGGTGGAAAAGCAAGAAGAGGGTGGGACTTCAGTTCGAAGAAGAAACATTGACTTCGAGAACACTGACATCCAAGGGGAACTGAGAGGTATTTAAAAGACGATTAAAAAGTTAAAATTAAATGAAATTATTAAGAAATGCTGCCCGATGCCAATTTAAAGGAATGAATGCTATTAAAAAGGAAATACTTTAAAACGGGAGGAGAATGAGGTTGAAAAGAAGAGTTTTCATTAGATACTGTAGCACCACTAGCGAAGCCTGGCGGTTGAAAATGTTTCTAATCGTTTAAATTTTCAAGTCAAAATGATTTTAACGCTTAGGAAAGTTATCGAGAGTAATACGCGAGGCACAATTTAGCCGTGGGTGGTTTGCAATTAATGAGGTGAAGTCCTGAAAAATGAAAAATGCGCAGGATATCACTAGTGAATTATTTCAATGATTTCTCAGCCTTTTTAAAACTGGGAAATGCTGATATTAATGGTCGAGTGCAGCCCTTGGTCTTTTTTGCGATGATGCAACCATTGCATCATACGCAGGTAAATTTTGAAGTAATTCATTAGGAATTTGAGAGATCTTGTTGAAAAAGGTAAAGGAATGTTTTTTAACGAACACTCGTGAATAGGTTCAATTTTTAAATCTTTATGCAAGACTACATTCCTGACAAACCAGGGAGCATTTAACATCTTCCTAAGGTGCATATTTTGAAAGATGTGCAGTCGTTTCAGATGACTGGTTGCAGCTGATGCCCAGATGGGCGAGGCATACAACATGATTGATCTCAAGATGGACTAGTAGAGCAAAATTTTGTGCCAGATAGCCAGCTTGCTCTTATGAGAAATCAAGCGAGTGAGCGTTCTGCTCATTCCAAGAGTCTTTCTATGGTCTTCTCGGATATGGTGGGCAAATTCTTCTTACAATCGCAGCCAATACAACATGTATTGGTATATATCAACTTAACTTTCGATTTGTCTGAGTACACAGCAACTTAGAACAATTACATTCTAAGTGTTACTTTGTTTGAACATTTTGAATTACTATATCAAAATAAACCTCATAGATATTATGTAAATTAAAAGTGTCTTATCTCCCATCTTTGGATTTAATGCCCACAACAAAGCTTACAGTGACAAGGACATTGGTTTAAATTATTAATACTTTGTTATTAAATAAACATGTAACATTATACTTTTAAATGTTTAAAAGAAGACAAAACTGAAGTAAAAGGAAAATGGTTGGTTTAATTAATGGAACTGAATTCTCTTGGGATACATAGTGCCAAACAAACTAGGTCAAGATATTTCCATTTTTTTTATAAAACAGTTTAAAATTAAAACAGAAAATCGAGAATAAAATGGAGTTTAATAACATTATATATAAGTGGCAAAGCCAATATCATGTAAAAAAATTTAAAATATTTGATTGGAAATTTTCCCCAACCAAGTCAATTAAAGATAATGTAAATATTTAAAATGAGCAGAGTTATATAAAAGCAGATCACTCAGTTAAAATGTGTCTTACACTAAGAGGATATTGGGACAGATTAATTCTGATTCCTGTTGCTAGATGCTGTGTAAGCTAAATTGTTGCATAAAATATAAATTTAACTAAGCAAATTAATTAGAATATTAAATACATCCAGAGAAAAAAAAATAATTGTAGATTTAAGATTTATTTCAGTGAAGTTTGTCAACTGAACTGATGTTTTAATTGTAAACTAAACTGAAAACAGTATTCTCTAATTTTGGAATCAGATATGTAATAGATGAAGGTGAAATGTGACCAAATAAAGTTTATGGCAATGTGTATAGTTAAGAAATTGTTAAATAAGATAACATTGGTGACCTTGACTGTTTTTTTTTAAATAGTAATTATGTCTTTGCTGGATGAGAAATTAACTACAATTACCAGTGCAGAAACAGGTGTAGTTAGCGTCAAGATACAGCCATTCTGGATTGACGAACCAGAAATATGGTTCGACCAAGTGGAAGCCAAATTCCAAATAAGCAGAATTACTTCGGAAGAGACTAAATTTAATTATCTCGTCACACAATTTGAACTGCGATTTCAAGTAAAATAGCCGGGACATTATTAAAGATTCAACGGTCAACAAATATACAACGGTGAAAGAAAGAGGGTTGAACACATTTAGGGAAAGTGAAAAAAAAATTAAAAGACAGATCACAGACCTGGAATTAGGCGACATGATTCTCAACCAACTGCTCCGAAAAATGCGTTCCATAGGAGGAAGCGATATCTCTGAGAAAGTTTTACGGACACTTTGGTTAGAGATGATGGATACAATAAAAAGCATCGTGAATGTAAGCTAGGAATCGCTCCCAAAGTTAGCTACAATGGTCGATAAAATCCTGAAGTAAGTCCTCAGAATGCAGAATGTGTACCAATTCAAAACGACAAGCGCACTGGGATGGTTGAACTGTTGTCAAAGATATCCATGCTCGAGCAGCAAATCGGAAGCACGAGTGTGCAACAACATTCACGTAGCCCTCAACGTTATAGGTGAAGTCAAAGCAGATCCAGAAGTTATGATTCGCAAGGCTAATTATGCTTTTACTATTTTAGGTCTGGTAAAAAATGCCTACTAAAAAATGTGTGCAACGTTGTAAGTGGAACGAGTCACAAAACCAAACCCAGCAGTAGATGCCACGGTGAGTCTTGCTGCAGAGGAATGATTTGGGCGCATATCCCGTCTATTTGTTACAGAAGAAAACCAGGTTGCCAGTTCCTCGAGGATAGTGAAGTTGACGTTTCTATCATTCTTGCTACAAGAGGTAAGCCTGAGATTTCTGAGTATAAACTTTATGCTGCTAATGGTACAGAGATACCCATATATGATATTAAAATGCTTACTCATGATTTAGGCTTAAGGCGATCATTCCAATGGCCATTTGTAATTGCCAAAGTTTCTAAAGGCATAATTGGGGAAGATTTTTTTACATAAATTTCAACTGCTGATTGATTTGCATAATAAAAAGTTATTTGTGGCAAATCTCTCAATAAATAGGGAAATTACTGATATCTGAAGCAACCTTGATTTGTGCGCTATTAATAAAACATGCAAAGACTGAAATTCTAAACAAATATCCTGACCTCTTCAAACCTAATTTAATTAACAGAGGAATTAAGCATAATGTAAAGAATCACATCATAACCACAGGTCATCCAGTTTATTCTAGACAATGACATCATTCGACCATCCAAATCACAGTGGTCTAGTCCGATGCATCTTGTTACCAAAAAAGATGGAACATTCAGACCTTGAAGAGATTACAGAAGACTGAATGCTCAAACTGTGCCAAACAGATACTCAATCCCAAGAATTGATAATTTTCATTACATTTAAAGAAACAAAATTATATTTTCAGAAATTAATCTTATCAAAGCATACTATCAAACACCAATTACTGAAGACAAAGCTAAAACTGCTATAATTACACCTTTTAGATTGTACGAATTTAATGTTACGAGCTTTGGTCTTAGAAATGCTCCTTCAACTTTTCAATGCTTCATAACTGAAGCATTACGAGGATTAGATTGTTTTCCCTTATTTGAAGATGCGCTTATAGCATCATTCTCAGAAGATAAGCACAAGACATATTTATCTGTGGTGTTAGATAGACAGCTAGAATATGGTCTATATATCAATGTTGCTAAATCAGTTATGGGAGTTGACCATCTGGAATATTAAGTATATCTTATCACTGCAAAAAGCTCAAGACCATTGCCAGAGAAAGTTGAAGCTATTATTAACTACAAATTACCTTCTACTATCCATGAGCTTCGTACCTTTCTTGGTAGGATGAATTTTTATTGACCATATGTGAAGGATGCTGCATAAACACAAGCAGTCCTTCATGATATACTAAAAGGAGCAAAGAAAAAAGATGATTGAAAAGTCCCATGGACAGAAGAAGGTATAAAAAAAAGTTTGAAAAATGCAATTTTGTTGATCTTTTCAAAATCTGGATTACCATTATCCTTGCACACAGATTCATCAGAGTTTGCTATTGGATCGGTATTGCAACAATTTGAAGATATGAGTTGGAAACCATTTGCATTCAACTCAAAGAAGCTAAATGAAACATACAATGCTTATAGTACTTATGATAGTGAACAGTAGGGAATATATCTTTCTGTGAAACATTTTAAGCACTTATTAATTAGAAGGAACTGAATTCACTATCTTCACTATCTATACTGACCATAAACCACTTACATATGCATTTAAGGAAGGAAAAAAAAAAAAAGACAAAGCTTCTCCTATAGACATCTACACCAACTTCAGCATATCTCTGAATTTTCAACAAAAATTAAACACATAACAGGTACAGATGCATTATCAAGGATTGAAACAATATTAGTTATGGACTACAATGCAAGTGCAGAAAAACAAGAACATAAAGCTGAATTGAATTATTTAATGAAGAACAAATCTTTGAAATTTAAGGTTTCTACTGTACCATCTGGAAAATTCCTTTGGTGTGATATATCCACATCTAACATATAAGACCATACATTCCACAACAATGCCAAAAACAGATGTGTCAATAAATACATGGTTTTTCACATCCTAGCTTCAGATCAATTATCAAGCAGATGACAGACAAATTCATTTGGCCTAATACAAAGAAGGAAGAGAATGGGCAAACTGATGCATTTACTGTCAAAAATGCAAAGTTAGTGGATATACAAAATCAAAATTTGCAGAATACCAAACAATACAAGCAAGGTTTAATGTTATACACAGTGACTTAATTGGTCTATTACTATCTTCAGAGGGTATGAGGTATTTTTTGACTTGTATCGACCGTTTTTCTGTTTGGATGGAAGTAGTTCCTTTGCCAGATCTTAGTGCTGAAATGGTCAGTAAAGAATTCTATTAACATTGGATCAGCAGGTTGGGAGTACCTCAAACAATTATTACAGATCAAGGAAGACAATTTGAATCACAAATGTTCAGAAGCCTGACTGCAATATTTGGAGCTAAAGTATCACATACAACCCTTTATCATCCTCAGTGCAATTGAAAAGTTGAGAGGTTACAAAGAACTTTAAAATGTGCTATCAAAGCCCATAGAAATGTCAGATGGACTGAAACATTACCAACTGTCTTACTTGGGTTGAAGGCTACAATAAAATCTGATACTAATTACTCCATAGCTCAAATGATGTATGATACAAATATCAGATTACCAGGAGAGTTTCTTGATCCAACTAAAACAAAACTGATCCTGAATCATTTGTGACCAGATTGCAAAATGACATGGAAGAGCAGAAACCAGCTGAATATTCAACTACAAGAAATAAGAAGGTATTTGTGAGAATAGACTGAGTGAAAAAAAAACACTTGAACCACCAAAGGAAGGACCACATTTCCTGTATTAAAAAGATATAAATACTTCATAATAAATATAAAATGAAATCCTGTTAATATTTTTGTAGACAGACTGAAACTGGATAATATGTAAGTTATGGACATAGAGCCTGATAAACTTACTGCATGTAAACAATCAGGGGAGAGTTCCAGTACGAGACGCTCCCACCTCTCCATTGATAATAAACATGTTACTACACAAAGTGGTAGAAAAATAAAGAAACATGAAAGGTTTCTCAACTAATAATGCTGATTTTTATTTTTTCAATACATTGTTTTGATAACAATGTGCATAAATATTTGTTTTTGTAACAATATATATAATTGTTTTGTATATATATGCATATCTGAGAGTTGTATGTATAAACACATATAATTTGTGTAAGAATATTAAAAATAATTTCTATGTTTCCATTTTGTAGCTTATTAAGTTAGAATAAAACAGCATATTGTGCAGGAAATGTGTATTTATTGTAACAGTACCAAAACAAATTTCTAAATAAACAAAATTTTACATATTGTGCTGTTGTAAATAATCATATTTTAACAGTAACGTCCCTGTCATAGTTGCATATCGTATTTATTGCTCCTCTATATTTCAGTGATTTCCCCCTAATTTAAATTGAAGAATCCTTGTAGTTACTCATACCTGTATCGTAACTAAGTTATTGGTAGGGGAGTAATGTTTGGAAATATTAATGCAAATTCCTGTAGCTAGATGCTGTGCAAGCTAAATTGTTGAATTAAATACATATAATTGTTGTATAAAATATAACTTTAATTAGAGAATCAATTAGATTATAAATATCACATAAAAAATTGTTGGATTTATTTCAGTTAAGTTTGTTGACTGAGCTGATGTTTAAACAGAAAACAGTATTCTAATTTTGGAGTCAGATATGCTATAGATTATTACAAATATGGTGAAATGTAATCAAATAAAGTTTACATGTGATGCTAAGGTGTAGAATTAATTAAGAAATTGTTAAATAAGATAATAAGAACACACGCAGTGGTTACACATAAGGGAATCCTCCCCCCAGAAAGAGGTGTCTATGAATCATTCTCATGTGTCCAACATGTAGACATGTGAAAATAATGTCCTGTCTTCTCATAAAAATGGGTGCCAATGAGAAATAATGGATTTAACATGAATTTGAATATATTGTCAATTTCTATATTCCATAGATTCTATCAGTGGTTATAAATAGGCATTTTAATACATCACAATATGGAATGGTGGGAGATATTTCACTGAATGCTAATTTAGCTGTACTATTAACTGTCTAGTTGCCCTTGATACCCATGTGGGATGGTATCCAACAAAATAACCCATTTAAATATTTTGAGACCTCAATTAATTAAATGTTTTGAAGGTTTCAATGATCAAAGGGCGAGAGGAATGATAAGGATGATTTAAGGATTCCAATACACTCATGGAATCCATGAAAATATCAGAAAACATCAAATTATCAGAAATGAAAAAAAGGTTATATTATATGAAATATAATCATTTACTAATAATTCATTTGCATGTAAGGACAAATTAATATTATGAGATTTTATTAGCTTTTGAAACAAAAAAAATCAAATGAAATAAGCCTTTAAATCTTACTTGCAGAGCATTTCGCATACATATTCTAGTTTTAAAATATGCAAATTGTTGGAATTCTGGTTCAGCTTCTTCAAATAACGCATTCTGAAAAAAAAAAAAAAAAAAAACATTCATAATTTTTAAACTTTTTACTATACTTTTCCCACAGTAGTAAATACAAAGAATGCACCATGACAAAAATTTATTCAAGAAAATTACAGCCAAGTTAAAATATGAGAATCTCTTAAAAATACCCCCCCCCCCCAATTTCTAGTACATAATAAAATTATCAATAATTGACAGTACTACCATACATTATTAAGAATAGTGATTATATTTTTACATAGACTTTATTAATAGGTGAAGCGCATGAAGCTCACTACATTCCTGAATTCTAGCATTAAAAAGTTCTGGTTTTCTTTAAATATGTGACCAATATTATGCTGCTTCAGAACATCTCACAGATGTTGTTATGGATTTGGATCTAGTAATGAATACATGCTACTATACAAAAACCTTGCATTTCTTTCAAATATTACATAGTTTGCACAGATTTCTAGATGCAATTTGATAGGAAATATATATATTTGCTTTCATGTTTGTGTCACCAAACATCATAGTAAGTGATCATGTTAATACCATTTTGAAATAAATAAAAATTTAATAACAACACACATTTTTCCTATTAGTACATTTTATCCCATCATCTGCCTCTGTGCCATCCTAAATCATAATCATATTTCCCATCATAATAGAGCACCATACACAGTGTGTTGCATGTTTCATCTATTTCTCATATGAAATAGGGGATCATAAATAATTTAACACACAAAAATAGATCACATAAGGCAACAAACATATATTATGTTTTTAAAAAATGTAAGGATACTTCATGATATAATGAAATTACAGCGAAATTATTTAAATTTTGTTACATTATGTATGATTTTACAAAGATGACAGAGGGAATTACAGATTACCATACAGTTGAAGTTGAAAAAATGTATAGAGTTGATGTGATTTATTTTTATATTATTTTTCACTATTTACAACTTATTACTTCTTTAAATAAGAAGGTCACTCAGAAAGTTAGTTGCACTACTTCTTAAAAATTTTCGGTCAAAGTTTATTTTGATGAAACTGTGTTACAACACTTTAGACGTTTATCTTCATTGCATGAAAAAGAGGCTTTCGTAAGGGTATTTTAATATTTCTGGTAATCAGTCGTAAACATGTCGCGATAGCAGCAAGAGGCGTCCAAACTGGAATGTCATCCAAATTTTTATAAATTATCAATGTTCCCTTTTGAACTCATCTGTTTTTTTTTCTCATTTGATTAGGTTCTAAGGTCTTCTGGAATTATTCTGTAACATCCTGCTATTCTAAGGTAATAAAAAGTAATAACTTAAAAATAATTTTAATCTTTAGGTTCACCTGACCATTTAAATACTTAACTTACATATGCTACAACAGTTAAGTTCAATTTCTTGAGCTATTTATTATGTAAACTTAACAGTTTTCAAAACTATTTCATATTAAACACATTTGTAAGATCATCACAATCACTCACATACAGTAAATGATCAATTAATCAAAAGAACTCTTAATATCAAAAGCATCGGTAAAATATTTACCTATAAAAATTTGCATGGAAAAAGTTGAGTGTTGTTTAAATGAATTATTTAAAATTACAACTAAAATAGCAATAAACAGTAAAATAATTGTCGATAGGTTAGTAAAAATGCTATGATGCATTGGATCCTTTACTTTAAAAGTAGTTTTATTATACTTGCTATTTTCTTAATTTGTGAAAATTTTAATTTTGCAACTTTGTGAAATTCTCTCTTAAAAATTAAGAATAAAAGTGAGGACAAAATGAATTTGTGACAATAAAGAATTTGACAAATTCTTAAAAAAAAAAGAGTACCTTAATAAGTTGCCCAAGAGCAAGATTAACATCAACTTGAGCTTTTCCAAACAACTTCATGTAGCTTCCTAAAAAATCCATGCAATACAAGTCTGATATACATAACAA
The DNA here is from genome assembly GCA_019974015.1 of Nephila pilipes. Taxonomy (NCBI): domain Eukaryota; kingdom Metazoa; phylum Arthropoda; class Arachnida; order Araneae; family Nephilidae; genus Nephila; species Nephila pilipes. The sequence goes on from BMAW01091412.1 coordinate 95,068, forward strand.
AATAAAATACATAAACAAGTACTGATACCATAGAAAAAAAATTTTAAGACTTATTTTACACATGAAAACCATAAAATCATAACAGAAAAAGAAATAATAATGAAAGTCAAAGGAATTTATTGAGTTTGAGAAATGGAGAACACAGGCAAATTCTACATAGTTTGAAATATAGATATTGATTTCAAATGTACGAAATAAACTAGATTACAAAATATTTGCTGTATAATCACAAGAAATACAGAAATCTTTAAAAAAAAATCCAGATTCTTTTCAGAATTTTTATTTCATGCACTAAGTTTATCATTTAAAAACATACTTCAATCAAATTTTTAGATTTATGACACAACTATTATAAATAATTATATTTACTAAATTTTTAAAAATTCTCTAGAATGCTATTCCTCCAAAATCAACTTTTAGATAATAATATATCAATTGAAGAATTTTAATTGTAATCAAATTGAAAGTAGTTGAAAGAAAATTTTAATACATCTGTTTAGAAAAATTGAGTTTAAAGGTACAGAAAACAGAGTATATTACTATTAAAACATTGAAGAATATAGAATAACTATTGGTTAATTTTACAAATTACATGAGAGTTTTGTAAACTGGTGTAGAAGATAAATTACATTCCAGTCAAAGTTTTATAATTTCACAAAAATAAAAATATACTAAAATTTCCTCATTTAAAAAGAGGCATTAGAAAATTGTGGCCATAGTGTTATAGTGGTCAGCATGTCTGACAGGAAGCACTGCTGAACCTGGTTCGATTCCTCCTGGCTTTGGCTTAGGTATTTGATCATGGGTCAACTCAGCCCTTCATCTCTCTGGGGTCAATATACAAGAACCAGGTTTATTTGGGAAGTTAACTGAGGGTCCATTATCAAGCTAACCACTCAGCTTGGACAATAGCTAAGAATTAGTGCGTGAAGCCCAAAGGCTACAGAAACGGAGATCAGCCATTTAGGACTGAGTAGACTTTAACTTAAATTTAAGAAAAAAAATTAGGAAAAAGTAACAAAGTTTAAGAATTACTAAAATTTACTCAGGTTAATATGGAATTTGCAGAACATTTGTAATTACATGGAATAGTCATTCTGATAAATCGTTTCAAATTTAAAAGATACAATGCTCATTTTGTATCTAGTTAACTAGACGAAAATAGTAATTAAATGAATTACTTTTAATATTGCATCACATTTATTATTACTCAAAAACAAACTTTATCTCCAACAGAAAATTACATAGATGCAATTTTCAAAAAAATTACGAACACCAGAAATGTTAACTAATTTTAGAAAGAGCGAAATATGAAAACTGACTTTCAAACACTATTAAATACATTTTAATATTATGTTTACAAATTACTGACTATATTTAAAGCTTATTTTACATTTAATCAACAGATTTAGAGATAGTTTCTTATATAAAATTAAAGTTTTTGAAAAATGAAATAAAATAAAATTTTCTTTTTACAGATACTCAGTTAAAAAAAATTCCAAACAAAACATGCCACTAAAATATTGTTAGCAAATGGTAAAACACTTTTATTTCATGATCATTTAATTTAAAATTGTTATCTCCCTACTTTGTCATATAACAAAAATAAGCAAATCTTGCATTTTTTCAAAAAAAGGATGAAATAAAAAATAAGAAAATCTTTTGTTGATGATAGATGTGTGTGTGGCTGCCCCTTGGTAATAATTTTAACAATGAAATTATAGCAAAGAAAATACTCTTCATTAACATAAGAAACATAGTACGGTATAATAGAATAACAATGAAACTATACCAGTATAAGGACAACTGGAAGACATATTTTGAACTCTATTCGATAATTGCAATTCAACAACTCCAGTTTCCAGGCGTACAGCACTACTCGTAGGAGTTGTCGCTGTTATTTGAATACCCTAAATAATAGAGAGAAGCATTCCATTAATCTAGACAAGTGTTCCTTGTTTTAATTGACTCTCAAAGTAAAACAATTTTAATTTGTTAAAATTAAGGTAAATTTTATGCAGACATTTTAAAAATATTAAGACATAAATCATAAAAATGGAGACTAGTATTAAAAACATGAATAGTACAGATAAAATAAAATAATTTCAATGTATTAAAATAAAATTTCTGAACTTATAAACTAACCCCCAAAATTAAAAATCTTGAAAAACAAGTATTACTTTCAACAAAAATATTTTAAATAAAAAATTAATAACATCACATATAAAATATACATGTAATTATTTCATTTTTGATTTTGACAATATTATGAGAAAGAACTTTTGCATTTTGAAGCCGCTTGGCCATATTTCAGGGCAATCAATAAAATCGTTGATAATGAAGTAATATATAAAGCATACTGAACTCGATATTATGCATTTTAATAGCAAATATAGTGAAGTTCATGATTTATAATTTTAATGTTGACAAGATTTGAGGTAGCAGAATATATGGAGAAATAGACCTAAAATTCAGCTTGTTTCACATTTCACCTAAATTTAATATGAAGTTTCAGCATTATCAAACTAATTAATGGGGATATGTGAATTTGCTTTTTCTCAATGATAAGTAAACTACTTTTAATGCAGCATTTTTAGCATACGAAATAAGCCTAATATTGGTAATATATGTATATTTTTTATTCATTGTAAGACAAGAGTTATCATTCTTAATTGAATTACAGATTAAACAGTCCAAGATATGCTATATTAAAAGTAGTATTTTTTTTTATACTTCCATAGGGATTGGAATATATGTTCCATGATAAAATATTTAGAATTTTCTAAATATAAAAGTTTAAGAATCTATCAATGTCCAATTATAAGTTTTTGTTGCAATAATTCTCACACTAATAACCAATGTTATTGAGAATTTAATTGTGAAGCTTCTAGTTTTTATATTTTGACATTTAATAAATATTTTGTTTAATTAAAAAAGAAGTATTTTAACAACATTCTGATCAAGTAAATTTTAAATTACTACAGGAAGAGTATAAAATAAATATGCGAGATTTGTTCATAATAAATATTTTCCTCCAAAAAATATTTAGTTACTTTATAAACAGACTAAAATATAAGGAGAAATTTAAAATAAAATAATAAATAAAAAATAACTGAGGAATATTATATTTTATTTAGTAAATTATGTTTAATTATATAATTCTATATTTAATGTACTAAAAAAATTTGAAATAAAAGCACATACATGCATAATGAAGAGGATACCAAATATTTAGTTGTCTTCATTTACTTCTGAGATACATAAACACTAAAATAAGATTTATTTTAAAAAAGAATTTCCTTGAATAAATAATATTTTATGAATTATGATATGTAAAAGTACCTTCAAACGTAATAAAAGAGAAAATAATAATCTTCTAGGTCTCATATGAGTAGATTTATCTTGTTCACCCCATAAAGGAACAGGTTTATCAGCTCCAGACATTTTTTGAACAACTTCATTAACCTCCTGTATAACAGAGATTATATTTAGTGCATTTAAAATAGCTAAAATATTCACATTTAATAATAAAAAAAGAGAGAAAAGTGTGATGAAAAAAATGTACATAAATTAATTCACATTTTGCTTCAGCAAGTTTCCCAAAATATTTTCAAATTTTTACACTCTTGCACATTTATAAAGATAAATGTATAAAAATTATTTTAAATGATTTTCAGGAACAAAAAAGTCAAACAAGGATTCTTTTATATGAAATATATATGTTTAAAACAACTGAAATAAGAATAAATGAAATGCGAATTACTAGGAAATGAGTTAAAAGCTGCAGCATATAAATGTCTTCTAAAGCAAGAAGAACTGGCAACTCATTTCCTAACAAATAACAAACAAATGTTCTTTATTGTCAAGCTTTGAAGTAAATTCCTACAAAACAGATTTAATCAGTTAAACAACATTCAATTTGTTTGCACTTTTGAAAGATATAACAGTATTTATTTTTCAGCCTTAAAATACTTTACTATCTAATTTAAACACTATATTCACAAACATTTCAGACTAAGACATAATGTTATATAATGAAACAACTGTTTTAACCTAATACTAGTAAATAATATCAAGAACTGAATTATATTTTAATATTTTTTCAACAAAATTTGCAATTATGAATTCAAATTATAATTGGTAACTTATGTTTAACAACAGAAATTTTTTAAATATTATTTGACTGCATATTTCTAAATTTATAATTCCATATTATAATAATTCAATAACATTATGGAAAGAAAGTAAAACCTGATTCACATAAATACTGATTTCAGAGGATAAAATAACTTTTCCAAGATATAAAATGTAGTATATACAGTATGGAAATCCTTATTGGGACTTTAAATAAGTGTAAAATATACCAAAATAATTTTCAAATTTGTACAGCTATTTTACAGATACATCAAACACAATATAGATAAACTTCATTAGAAAATTGTTTTTAGCAAATATTACCTTCATAAAAACTTTCTGCACAAGGACCAAATGATTTAATAAATCTGTGGTTAAGCTATGTTCAAAAGATCCAATCTCTGCCAGAGCACTCAGATAACTTCCCTGACATAAAACAACACCATCAGTAAAGGACTCCAATTTGTTAGTTGTAGTGTTAGTAGATGTAGGATCTTGTATGTACTCTGCTGATATATGAACCAATGGAAGATCGACACTAGCAGAGGAAGGCATATTTCCTTCAGAAGGCTGTATCTATCATACAAAATTAAGAAAAATACAAATCAAATTTAATCTTCTCATTCCTGTTAATTGAAAATAAAATTTAATTAAAAATTACTACAAGGAATACAAATAAACACAAACTCAAATTTCTCTTATTCTTTAAACAAGTATGGTGAAATAATATACATTTTGTTAACTATTTTTAATACTCATATTTTCAAAAAGTCTTACAAAAATATTCACAATCATTATTAATTTCAATATTTCAGAAATAATTTTATAGACTAAAATAAATACTACAACTGGGGTGCATATAAATATATAAAAAAACCTTTGTATTGAAGCTCAATGTATGTTGTGGAAGATCCACAGTAAATTTTGCTTTACTTCCAGTAACTCCCATACTTGTAACTTGACCCATCTGAAAAACAGAACATAAGAACTTCATTACAACTTCAGTTATTCATCTTTCAAATGAAAATAACAATTAGAAAAAAAAAGTTTAAAATAAAAATCATGATTACTTAAAATAAAATGTAAACCAATAACACTGTAATGTACTATTCTCAATATCTTCTCATAAATATTGCATAAGAAATAAATTTCCCTTTCCATGTTGATGCAAAAATCTAAAAAAATAGGTAGGATAGAAATAAGTAAAAAGCAAAGAGGAGCAATGAAGTAATGAGAATGACCTTTTCCTATTTTACACAGGACTTTCTTCATGTTCTCTAAAAACTGCAACATTTTAAATAACTTAGCAGTACAATTAAGCTTCATTCTAAAAAAAATTGATGTGTGTAAATAAAGTATAAAATGTCAAAAAAATTATACATAGAATTTTTGGAGAAAAAGAAGGGATAAGTTAAAAATCTGTTTAGGGAAAAATAAGGCAGGACAAAGCATAAGATCACTCACATAGCAAGATATAATAGCTTTAGACAAACTGAAAATATGAAGAAAACAGGTAAAGAGGAAATACAGATCCAAAAATAAGAACGCTATATATGTTAGTCTTCATAAGCACAATTATCTTAAATGAGGGTAATGGATTAAAAAAAATAAATTCAAAACAAGACAGCTAATTGACTGTGTTTTACATACAATGTAATGAGGCAAAATATGTTCCTGAAAATGAGGTTGAAAGAAATGTCTTCCCAAATTTACTGATAGATGCAATATTAAGGACCTTTTAAATGCTGAAGGAACATAACTTAACGAAAGCTTTGCTTTGTAAAAATATAAACAATTTAAGAGAAATTTAATCAAAATATGATTTTACAGAAGTAAAAACTGTTCTGGGAAACAAAAACTATTTTTTAAAATGTAACATCTTCATTATTACAAAATACAAAGAAAAATATATGTAGTTTGAAACATAAACCTAAGAGTTAAAATATGCTTTTCATGTAAAAGTATAGAGCATAATGTTATATGACTAAACTGCAATCAACAGATCAAAGAGAAATTAAGTACTTTTAAGTACAGGGCAGAATATTTCTTGCCAAGACTCTACAAAACAAGAATAATTCTTATAAAAACAGAATACATAACAAATATGGAAGTAATTACACTGTTACCAATTGCAAAACAATGAAGCAACAAAAGGCACTCGAACGACTTTGGGAATTTGGTTTAGTTAATAAAATGATGAAAAAAATGTGCAGTGAAAACATGAAAGATGAATAAATTAGTAATGTTTATACAATTCATGCGAATATTGATATATATGTAGAAATAATAAATATTGATGTTTCCAAATCAGTGAAAGAAGCAGAGAACAGTATATTTGACAAAAAAGAATTTGTTTTTCTTACACAGATTAACTTTCTAGATTCTGGAGAAGAAAAAAATATGTTTTGCAGAATCAAACCAGATAATGAATTAAAAAAATACAAGTCTTTAACAAGCTAACACTTTACTATCAAATTTTGAAAAGAAATTTTAAGAAATCTCACATTTTCAAATATTTTCTTATAAGTTAATATCTTTCTGCAATAATTTTGACCATTTTTGACATTTTAAATGTAACTTGAGCAATCTTAACATTTTTCTTAATTTTTTTTATTTCTAATGACAAGGCAATACAGAAGGAACAACAACAAAAATGAAAACACACATGAGAACAAATGTACAAAAGTAAAAAAAAAAAAAAAAAAAAACATTAAAAATGACCAAAGTCATTGCCTTATTAAAAGTTCTCTTGCTCGCCAATACAATATCGTCTCGGTGTCGCCATAGAGCGATGAGCAACGATGGGGGTGAGTCCGATTCATTGCCCCCGCCAAATCACAAAGAGGATAGTTAGGATGTGTAAAAATCCCAATACGATGGAGGTGTCTAATAGTCAAGCATGGCCAGTCAAAAGACGAAATTGTCTGCAACAATCTCGAGCCTTTCCTCGCAAGGAAATCAGCTTGTTCGTTCCTATAAACTCCACATTGGCCAGGTATCCACTGGATGACAAAATGTTTCTTATTTTAGGCCAATATCTGCAAGTAATCCCGACACTGAAGGATTTCGTTCGATGAAGGAGCGCCATTTGAACTTAGGGCCAGGATGGCTGCTTGAGAATCAGAGAGAAAAACCACTCTTGAAAATTTATCTTCAAAAACCATTAACTGCTTTATTGCGATGTGAATGGCTTCCACCTCCCCATCAAAGGCTGTTCTAAATTTTCCCGCAAGAGCATAATAGGAAAATAAACGCGAGAAAACTCCAGACCCTGCAGTCATAAAATCGTCAAAAAAGGAGCCATCTGTAAAAACATGCAGCCACTCAGACTCCGGATATTTTATATCAATTGTTTCAAGGGTGTAACATCTCAGCATGTCTGGAAAAGTATCTTTCTTGTACAAAGTGTCTCCGAGATACAAACTTGTTTCTACCTTTACTATCTCCAGCTGGTTTAATGGCTTAGTTATTTCTTGTATATCATCTGATAAATCATATTCTTTCCTGATATTTTGAACAAATTGAAAAAAGCCATTCTGGGTTTTCAGATTTCTAACACCATTTGGATAATTCATCCAGTAAGGATCACCAATTCCAATAAATTTCTCATATAGAAGTAAAGCCTTTTCTTCAATGGTAGCAGCAATAGATTTATTGTCGGTCAAGAGTAACATGGAATCAATCAAGGTCGATTTAACTGCTCCGATTACAAGCCGCAGTGACTGATTATGTAAAGTTTCTAACCTCTTCAAGACATGACCTCTTGTCGTTATAAGTGGTTCACAGCAATAAGTTTTTCTTCAATTTAACATTATAAATTTTCATCTGTTTTCCAAATGCCAAAAATAGTAAATTTTTACGAATTTTATTTCTGAATTCGAAGAATTGAACAATACACAGCAAAACAAAAACAACTGTGCTTTATATCAATATATTTTTATTGAATATTCCCACATGTGATTTTACTTTTTTAAAGCATAGGAAGTTTAAAAAATAAAAGTAACTGTTTTTTGTGAAGATAACACAATTCAAAAATGTTTTTAAATTAAGTAAAACTGAAAGTTATATATCTTTTCATGGTTTGATAGAACAAACATTAATGAAATTAAATTTTATGAGCTCAATTTAATTATTTACATGATAAAATTCGAGTCTGCAATATTAGCCTAAAAAATCCAACAGTTAAGATTTGATAATAAATGTTTACCATATTGTTTTTTTAATATGCTTAACAATATCAATAATTGGAAGAAAAATTACAATTTTATTTTTGTTGATATTTTGTTTAATGTAAAACCTTGGAATACTAACATCTCACTTTCAAAAACAACTAGCAAATTTCATGATCTATTGCTTCTGAAGCATAAAGCAAAAAATGCTATAACTTAATCAATGATTTCTGGGTAATTATTTCCTGCATTAAGCTTTAGTTAATAATCTTACTTCAAAAATGTTTCTATGAAGGAAAGAAAATATTTAAAAAAGTAGAAAGAGATAGATAAACGTAAAGCTGTGAAGAAAGCATTACCTGATATTGTGCTCTAAGAGAAGGCAAAACAGCAGCTCCAATAGTTAAACTATCTAATATAATACTAAACTGAATTATGATAGGCCTAATAAGTTCATGGCCATGATCCGGCAAACGATTTTGCGGAGTGTCCCAAGGAGGTTGAGGTGAATGGTTTACAACTCCAGTGCTGTATTCATCAATTTGTCGACTGTGAAAAAAGATTTTTTTTAAAAAAAAGCAAGCTATTATATTTTACATAAACAATACAATTATTCTTGTAAGATATGAGGAAATATTTATGGAATGTAAGGGAGTATTGTTCTACTTGTATTTCAATTATTATAATACTACAGGTAGAACATAATTCTTTTACATTCCACAAGTATTTCCTCGCATCTTACAATACCGACCATAATCACATAAAAATAGTATTTAAACAGATAATATTAAAAATTGTGGCGGTTAAAATGAAAACTATGGAAATGCAAACTATCCTTTATATATTATTTTGATATGTGAATCTTTTCATGGTTAGAATTCTTAACATTCAAATATCTCAGCATAGTAAGCATTGAATTAATAGACAAATGAGTTCTTTGTAAAAACTAAACTTTTCGTTCTTCTCTTATAAAAACAACAATTAAAATTTTAAATACAAATCTACATTCAAGCAAAAATTGGTCGCTGTGAATAATGTGGTCTGTAAGATATTAAATCGAACCGGGTTTCTAGGTCATCACTAGCTAGTCCCTACTTTTTTTACTAATTATAATAAATAAAATGGATGCTATGCTAGTGAGGTCGTCCTCATCACTTGACTGTAGTTCACACAAGGTTCGTCGCCAATAATTATCATATAGCTCTAGTCAAACTTAAAATGATCTGACAAATCACTAAGATGTTTTGAAAGTGTTTAAAAACATACAGCTGCTATGCTCTAAAAAGGAAAAACGAAATAGCGATTGGAATTGAAAGCCCCAATTAGATTTAATTATTTGCTAGAATTGCATTATATTTTATTATGGAAAATATTTTCTACAGTAAACTTTTTTAAATTTCATCGATGGTAGTTAAGATTTAAAAAAAAAAAAAAATGAACTTTTACTATTTTTTCTCTTAAGTTGATAAAATAAATAAAGCATTTGAGAGAGTTAAAATATGTGTAAAATAATGTTTTTCAGAATAAACAGTCAACATATATTTTGCATGTAAATAAACATCTAAGAATGAAAATAACTCAAAGAGAGTTTCATTATTAGGTTAGTTGCTAACTTTAAAATTGATAAAGAGTTAATTACTTTGCTCCAGCAAATCTCAATTTTGTTAATAATGAGCAAATAAGATAGTTTTTGGGAACATCTGTATAGATATTCCCAAAATTACAGGCAACGAAAAAGTCTCGATTTCAGGTCAGTTTCATAAAATTTATTTTACTGTTCTAACAATTTTCATAATACTGTGCGTGTGTTTCTACACTCATTAATTTCTCTGTTGGTTTTGCAATTCATATAAAACGATTTTGTCCATCTTTAAAACTATTGTGTTTAATGTTCACATCAACTTGATTTTAACCCTCTATCAGTGAAAAACAAAAATGCAAATCTCTTAACTATCTGTAAAAAACAAAACAAGGTGTATTCATATTAAAAAGTAAATCTAATTCTAAACAAGCCTTTGGATTATTTCACAAGGCACATTTTAATAGGACAATCAGCTGAAAACACATCATTAAAAAAGAAAAACTAAACTCAGGAATATCTATATAGGCAGAACTTTCAAATCTAGTAAGAAAAAAAAAAAAAAAAAACCTCATTAACAACAGATCTCTTGAACATGTAACAACTTCAATTACTTGAAACAAGAATATATAAAAATGCACACCACATGAGCCATGTAAATTCCCACATTTAAGTCTTTTCAGTATATATAAGGATTATAAAAATTTTCTTAAAAACTGTATTTTCCTTCATTTTGTCATCTAAGTTCAACGAATTTCTCACCATTTTAAAATTTATTTTAGAAAAAAAATATGAACAAGCCATCACGTGGCCCTTTACAAATTAAAATATTAATTTTCCCCACTAACTACAATATTCAATGTATACATTTTGACTGAAAACTGATATCAACTACTCTTAAAGCAGCAGTTTCTAATCAGGAAGGCACCATAATTTGTAACTAAAAAATTATATTTTCATACAATAGAATAGAAACCCTTTATTAGTCTTTGTTTTACACTTTTTATAATACTATAAATCCCAAAACCATTAAATCACCTCAATAAAACACAAAACAAAACTACCAATAAAATACTTCGAATATCATAAAATCATCAAAAAAATAAATTAAATGACATAAAAAAATAAAAGGTGGGGAGGCACTTTTAAAAAAAAAAATTTTTTTCCGGGGAGGCTTAGTAACTTACAGGTTAGAAACCACAGTCTTAAAGCGACATTATTAAACATAATTTTAGATAAATAAATCATTCACTTCATTGAAGAACATTAAGATATAATACGTGTGATGTTTTCTTTAAATTGCTCTTCATGATCAAACTATACATCATTTGATATAGGTATAAAATTTAAAAGAATTCATAAGAAATCTTTGTCTGAAATATATACAAACAAATAATTATTTTCTATTAAAATTTATAATTTTCAAAAGAAAATAAATGCTATATATGTGTAATTTTTTCCCACTCATGCGATTTTTATCAGTGGTTCTTAAAATATAATTTGTACTTCCAGGTATACAAACGTCTTAAAAACTGTGTGAAATACTCATATAAAAAAGATAAAAATACTCCAACTATAAGATCCTACTCAAAAGTGAATCATCGAAATATTACATTACAGTTCCGTAAGCAAAGAAAGTACAGCCAAAGAGATTCCATTATATTAGAACAATGCAAGGGGTAAAGCATCTTCTAATGAAAAACATAATTATCAATTTATTGTAAAATTTCAGAAAAATTCTATTTTGGAAGTTTATTATTACAATAATTAAAAATTTGATACTAGAAAGATAGTACCACAATAGTATTTATTTTAATGTAAAAATAACTAACTGTTTGTAATAAAATATTTTGAAGAATTCATATTTCTATGAATGGAACAATTTTTTTTAAGAAGTTCGTTTATTATGAAACTTTTTTTTATTTTATTTAAAAGGCATTAATATTGTTTACTATTCAAATAAAGTTTAAATTCCTGATCCCCGAAAATACCTACATGTCTATATTACTGCTATAGTGAGGAATAACGGAAAAATCAAATTTGACTGATTGATTGTTTATTAACCTTCTAAGTATTATGAATGTAAAATCCCATCCTGTTCGAGATTCTTTAAAAAGTGACCAAAAGTATAATTCCGTATGGCCGTGAACTCGCTGAAAGCAGCCAAGACGTATATTTAACTGCATGGAATAAAGTGCATTTTAAAGAGCAATAAAAAAAAGAAAGGCTTCACAGGTGTTACTCCCGCCCTCCTGATTTTTAAAGTATTTTTAAATTTTTAATAAAAATCGGAAAACACGCATCTGGCGCACAAAATTGATCATAAAAATACTTTGAATAATCGGACAAAAAAAGTAATTCCACAGAATTCTTCCTTTTTTTATGCTTTTTCAAATGCATATTTAAAAACCTTTTAAAATTTATTTCGCTGCTTGTAATTTGTGAAAGAGGGGAAAGCAAAATTAAAAGTCCCGCCTCAGTGCGTAATGATACATGGTAAAGACCCGTAGACGAAAGGTGATTTACGATTCTTTGAGAAAACCTACAGATTTCTGACTTCAGTGATCCTCGGGGGTCTCCTCTTAAAAGTTTACAGCTGCGGGTATTTCCATGAAAGTGTCAAGCTTTCTAGACAGTTATCTATGTGGTATTTCATAGTGTATACAAGGAAATTTCATATATGATCGCTTAAAAAAAAGAAGCAATCTTTTGTTTTTTATGCTATTTTTACTGAGTATTTAAAAAAATACACTATACAAATTAGTTCATTAATTATTAATAGGTGTGTGTGTGAGAGAGAGAGAGAAAGAAATGTGCATTTTTTTAAAATTATGTATTATAACTAAAGGAAAAATTTTCTAGTAATTGAATTCTCATCTCTTCTTTTGTAGTAATTGATATTTTCAGTCTCAATGCCAAAACATAAATAAAAATTTAAAAAGTTCTATGCAAAGTTTTGCAAAAAACAGATTTACCTACCCGAGGTGCACTTTTTTTTTTTTTTTTAATAATTATTCTTAAATTACTCAAATATAAGAATAAAAGTAAATGATGAAATATCGAGAAATGGACAATAGTAAACTTTTCCGATGTTAAAATTAAAGGAAACTAAATTATGAAATCGAATATATTAAAGCTACATGTAATTAAAATTAAAGCAAACTACAAGAAACAGAAAAGTGATTTGGTACGCCAAAAGTGATCCACCTAAAACAATAGCCCGCTAGGTGGCTAAAAGAATGACTGCCTCACAGCTGTTTTAAAATTCTGAATAATGTTATTTACTTTCAATTATATCTTGATTCCAGTTTACATATGATTTAAGGTAATACATCAATTGATAAGGAAATAAAATAGTTAATTTTTATATTCGTTTCACTTCAATCCAATAAAAAAATTGGGGGAAATTTATTACGGCATATTTTTGAAAATTGAGTTCATTAGTGGTGAAAGCAGGTATCAGACATACGTTACATATATTTTATTTCAATCCAATAAAAAATTCATGAGAAATTTATTATGATGTATTTTTGAAAATTAAGTTTGTTAATGATGAAGGCATAAAAAATATACGCTAAAACACGATAAATTTTTGAAAAGTGGTCAGGAACGACATTTTTGGGTTCTAAAACAATAGTCCATAGAATGGCTAATACCTTAGATTCTTTAGAAATAATCCCAGCACGAAACAAGTAGTTGTTTTTATTTAGTGATTGTGATGAATTTCGTGTTAATTTCATATTTGAAATGTTATTCCCTTCTTGTAATTAAAAATAGAGCATCCATTGGTGTAAATTTCCCCCCAATTTAATTATGTTACATAATTAGACGAGAATAATGGACAAATTTCTATTACCATGAGATTGAACGGGCAGTTCCTTATTGAGATAAATTTAAAAAATGTATTTATAATTCAAGATTGATTTAATTATTTTTTCGAAATAGATGTAGATTAAGATTATATAAAGTATCTTAGAATATTGCTTTCACATAAATTTCTTCAAATTAGTTAAAGTAGTTTATGTCTAAATTTTTTCTATTATATAGCACAAGATTTTTTGGAAAAATATGATTTATTCAAGCTTTGATTTTGTTATTTATTTGTTTGCATTAATGATGTACTAGAGTAACATAATGAACTTTTTTGCGACTGATTTCAAAAAAATTAACCAAGGTATGATAAAGGGAGCAACACCTGAAACTGTATGTTCATTGTTCCATTTCTATAGTTTCTTTGCTTTTGATTTGGAAATAAAATATAAAATTTGTATCTTTCCATACAAATATTTGACTTGCATACTATTTATTCATTAGTTGGTATATCCTGTGTTTTGTAAGTTTCTATCATGAGTGTTTGATGCATACATGTGATGTTAATGATACTGTAATATTATTTGCCTGTAACAAATAAAAAATTATCATTACCTTAAATTTTTGTAAGCCTTTGTTATAGATAATATTTTTCACTAAAAACAAAAATTGAGCTAAACTAATGATTTTATAATTTTGTTTTCAATATGAGAGTAATCCCAATAAAATCTTGAAAAGAAGTAAACGAAAAGTGTGTGTGTGTATATATATATATATATATATATTTGTGTATATGTCTTTTCATAGAAAAATCAAACTCCTAATAAAAGCAAGTGTGCCTTGATATAAATTTTCTTTCCTATTTACTTTTAAAACTGGGGCAATTAGAGTTGGGCACAAAACTTTTAGCAAAATTCAAATAATTATTTCAGCTAATACAACCACATACTGTCATACATCACAGCAATTTGTTCTGATCAGGTATCAGCTTTTATTAAAATTTATTTTATTTTTATATAATTAATCAGTGCATGCAAAATTTGATAATTGACCCATTTGTGTATGATCAATTTTTCACATAACTGATACTAAAGATGATTTTAAAAAACTAGAAGAATATACTAACCAAAATAAATGTGGTAAAAATATATGAAAAGCCAAAAGTTATTGATTTATATAATTAACTGAATTTTTATACATTCATGACTAATTAAAGAACCTGATGTCGGCCCATGGAATAACAGAACATGGAAGTGAGTTTAAATTTTATGATAATAAAGAAGTTAGAGAGGAATATACCCAAATGCATAAATGACTATGTAAAAGAGGTTTTTTATACTAAAAGGATGCATAAATGAGAATGATCTGCATGAGGTATACTTTGAAAAAGAAGTAGCCTTTTTAAAAATGCAACAAATGAAAGAGTTAACTGGCTTAGAAAATTAGTTTAGAAAACTTAATGACTTTTTAAAATCATTTAAAGGGTATGAGATGACTGAGAGCAGACAATCTGAAGTTATTTTTTGGTTTTGAAGATGAATGAAATGATGAACATGTAAAGCTTTCCGAAAGGAATTAAGCTGAAAGGTTGAAGAAATTTTACATAGATGAAGCAAATATTGTCAATATGCATATGCTGCAATGCAAAAAAGCATTCCCATACAGAGAAGCAGTTAGAAGATTGTGTACTTCACGACAATTACGCGACCATACACATTCTAGTCCTTTGGATATTGCATTCGATAACTCAGTGATCCAGATATATAAGGTTTAGCAAATCTAAAAAAAGAAAGAAAGTAACAGAAAAAGAGTTTCCTTATAGGTAAGAAAGATCTAGAAATATATTAAAATACAACAAAAGCCTTGAAGCACATTGTGATGCTGACTTTGCAAGAGATATTAAAGATAGGAAGAAAACATCAAAATATGTAATATTTTTCCATAATGGCTTTTTAAACTGGTGAGGTTGAAAAAACAATTGTAGCAACATCCAGCACATAAGTTTAATATATCTTTACTGAATGTTGTTGAGTATTATTACTTCTAAATGATGTAGTTGAGCAAGTGATTGGAAATAAACATACATCAAAAATGATCGACAATAAAAGTGCCATACAATGAACTGAAAGAATAACTGTTAACAAGAAAAACAAACATACTGATGTCCACTACTATTTATCATAACAAATTGATAATGTTGCTATAAATGTTAAATATTGTTAACAAATAATCAAATAACAGACATATTTTAAGAGACTTTTGACTTCACAAATTTATTGAATTGAAGAGTAAATTATTGATGAAACTAAAATGTAATATTTTATTTTAAACTATAAATGAATGAATTAGTTAAAAATATTTTTTATTCAATAATATTAACTTTATTATTATTGTAATAGCTTTAACTTTACAGTGTGATACAGTAAGTTGAAGTGTATATATTGTTTCATTTTCCTGATTTCTGTTATAATATGATGCAGTCCAGTTGCAAAATAAAATCTTCTATAAATACAATAAAAATGTCTTCTGTTTTAAAAAAAATATTATCTGCATCAAAATACTGTGCAAAATTAAAACCTTGTTATTCTATTATTAGTTTACCTTGTCCTTAAGGGTTGTCTTGTGGCTCTCAATTCCTGTAATGTTGTTGATAATTGCCGACTACTACGAGTCATCATACCATGTAGGACAACTGGATGTTGTGGTATATCAATGTTTATGGGGCCAATTGTTAGCAATGCGGAATTTCGATCTTTACCTTTTTTATTTTGACTAGAATACAAAGCTTGAGACTTTCCAACAGTCATCTTTACTACAGTTCTGAAAAAGAAAGATGTTTAAAAATATTCACTACATAGCAAATAGCATTTTGAACCAAAAAAAAAAAAAAAGCTATTAGAACGAATTAAGGTAATAAAATCTTTATGATCTTAGGAAGTGATCTCGTTCCCTTTAAAAGTAGATTCTATCCAGTATAACATACATTTCAATCTCAATAATTTTCGGGGGGCAATGCTTATTTTAATTCTAGATGAAAATTCATAGTTTATCTTAGAACAAGTTAGTTCCTTTAGTTTTAAACAAATATTATTTGACATCATAAAATTTTTATAATAAAAGTAATAAACAGGAACATTTAAAAAGTTTTCATTGTAATGCTTTGTTTAAAAATATTCATAAGAGAAAACAATCTTAAATCGTAATATTCAGACATGAACAAATCTTAAAAAGAAAAGGGAATACTACTACCATAAGAAAGACATGAAATCATCTGCATTTTCAGAAAACATATTTAAAATTATTTATAAGAATTTTAATATTTTGTGCGAGCATGAAAATGGGATATTAACATAATAACACCGCTTATAAATTCATAGCTTAAAAAAGATTTTTGATTTATAAATGTTAATTAGATATGAAAATCGTAGATAAATTTCTCTTTTCATAAAACTGTTATTTAAAAAAAAGGTAATATGTTAAGTCAGAGAGTCCTACATTGACGTCGTGAACAGGAAATGTATATTTTTAAAATTACTGATAGCTCACTTCTTTATACAAATTATTAACAAAATGCCAGAAGCGAGTGGACAAGTAAAAATGAACATAGAAAAACAAATTATTATATTAGGTAATAAAAAAAAATTGTTCCATAGTTAAACTGGGTATGAAGGAACAAAAGATTTTATACTTGTATTGATAGAAGTTAAAGAATGAATTTTCCCAGAAATTCATTACTATGAAAATCATTCAAAAACTTTTCTAAGCTACAAGGAATCATAACTTAAACATTTAATTATTATCTAAGATTTTTATTCTGAAAAAGTAATCGAAATTGTTCAGAAGGTCAAAAATAAAAGTGAAAAAATTAAGCAGAATTGAGTATCTCATGTATTTACTTACTGTTGATTTGGTTGTACACCTTCTAATACTACCACCATAGCTTGTCCCAACTGACCAGCCAGAGAAGATTCACTCCACTTTCGAGAAGTTCCACGAACTCTTTCTTTATGAGTTAGACTAGAGTGAAAACCATTTAATTCTCCTTCCAATTTCAGACCACTTAACATTGCTAATAGACGCGTTTTATGCACAGTAGCCACACCAAAAACAATTAAAGGTGTCCAATCTCGGACAATCAAAGCTGGCAGGGAAAAAAAAGAGAAGTAATACAATTAATGTTTACAGTAAAAGCAACATTCTTTTAAAGTCATAAACAATTAAGGGATTTTCCTAGCAGTGATAAGAATATTGTTACTTCTTATAAGGTGATAAGAAACTTAAAGCTCATAAATAAGGATTTAAATTTTGAATACAATTTAATTATTACGATAACAATACGTATGCAGTGAAATTTCAAATAGAAATTATACATGTTTGTTTGAATTAAAGTTGTAACAAGAGCTATCTAACTGCAACTGAAGCAACGTATGGAGTTATACTCTGTAACTGAACAGTTCAAAATATTAAAGTAGGACCTGACATTTACCCGATGTCGGATTTCAACAGATTAATTAAATATATACCGAAGAAAACAGGATTCGACACACAACAAAACATTTATTGCACACAAAACACACTACATATACGACGGCTACAAGATTCAAGAGAGCAAATAAGAACATCAACATAAGACGTCAGTTCGCGCTGCTCGTGATTGGTGAGTGTAGAGCTGCCATTCGCAACATCCTTCCTCTCTCCCCCCCTTTTTTTTTTGAGGATCTGGATAGCTACTTAAAAACATCACTAAGTTCAGTTTCTGAGGTTCCTGTGTAGCGCGATCATATCTGGTCATTCGTGGTTGATTAACCATTGAAGAATCTGGATTTGGAGATTTCGCTGATTCAGTTGGTTAAACCCATTGAAACTGTAAGGTTTTCCAGTCATTTCCTCTAACTTCAAGCAGAAACACGCGTTGATTGAACAAATTAGCGTACAAGATTTAGTCTTTAATTTAACAGTTCTCACTAGTCCATCCTTACTTGAGTTAGTTCTGAATCAGTTCTACTTGAATCATGGGCCAAATGCCATTTGAAGACGTCTTTATACGTC
The DNA here is from genome assembly GCA_019974015.1 of Nephila pilipes. Lineage (NCBI taxonomy): Eukaryota > Metazoa > Arthropoda > Arachnida > Araneae > Nephilidae > Nephila > Nephila pilipes. The sequence goes on from BMAW01091412.1 coordinate 113,809, forward strand.
GTCACCAATTAAGACAATATCCCATTGACGAATGCCAGACGTCTGAGGATTTTGTTTAATTCGTTCAATCAACAGACATAAATATTCGTTCCTAAAACCACTTTCGCAGTTCTTCTATTACTTTGGCACGAAATCTTAATCTCTTGCTGAAGTGATTAACATCCCGCATATACCTAAATCTTTAACTCGGTAGTCGACCTGTCAAAGAGAAATATTTCTGGTGTAATTGGAGTGATATTTTGCACGTCTTCGGAGAGATAGGTTGTTAATGGATGTGAGTTTACGAGCTATTCACACACGCATAAAATTGTCCCCAGCTCTTCATACATGAATATGGCTTTACCCAAGGATCTTCTGAGAAGCTCCTTCACTGTTCTCATAAGCCTCTTCCAAAAACCACCCCATCAGGCCACTGTGGGAGGTATAAATTTCCACGATATACGAAATATCTCTGCATAGCGAGAAATTTCGTTCCAATCGATTTCGGCCAATTTGTAATGTGCCCCTCTAAAATTTGTACCATTGTCCGAATATATTACTCGATGTCTTTCTCTTCTAGCCACAAAACAACAAAAAAAAATAATATAAGGAGTCAACAGAGAACGAAGAAACTAATTCAAGATGTATTGCACTGTAAGGGCACAAGTGTAAAGGGCAATCCAAACTTTACTACCCCGTTTTATGTACCATGGGCCAGCCAAATTTAAACTTATCACTTCAAATACAGTTTCATTTTCTACTCGATCAGCAGGTAGTTGGAACTGGATCAGTCACAGGAGATTTACTTTTAAATCGTAAGCACTTCACGCAAGCCTTCTCCAACTGTGTTCCTACATAATAACTCTCAGTGTGGAAATACCTTTCAAGTCTTTGCGTAAAGATGCAATTGTTAGGCAATAGGATTGGTGACAGAAAATGGGGAGAATCTATATGCTCAGTAATTCCGAATTTTTACAAAAATGATATTATTGTCATTTTTAAATGCACAGGAGAGGTATCGATTTTTCATCTGAAGACTTTGAGCTTGAACAGATCAAATAAGTCGAATCTCAGCATTATCTATCTCTTTCGAGGATAATTTTCCATCTTTTTTTCCCCCTCTCATTGATACTACTTCATGTATTATTTACAAATTTTAGAAAACAGACTACTAGTCTTAAGATTGAACGAAATTTTGAAATTTTCTAAGCGAACCACGGTATCTTTTCCTTGATCAAATTTAGATTACACAATCTAGCCATTTTCCTTTCTGAAAGGATTTCGGAAATTTCGCAATTACTAAATTAAGAGACGCGCCAGGTGTCTGGTGACTACAAACCACAAAGGACCTTCCCACCAGTGTGTCTCAACTGAATGATTAGGTAAAACAACCTCGGGAAATTGGAATGACCGGATTAATTTTCATGGTACATATCGCCACTCACTTTTAGAAAAGAGAATCTTTATTTCTTCAATTCTATTAGATACAAAAACTCACCCCTTCCCCTTTATCTCTCAACCAATACAAAGCTACCACGGAAGCGCTTCAAAAATGGTTTCCATTTCCGTAATGTTTAATGATTGTTGCAACGTATTTGCAAGTCTGGCACCTATGCAACATGCCAAAAGCTCTAACAAGGGTATAGTCACCTGCTTTAAAGGAACCACTTATGATTTTGCTCTGACAAGTACGACCTTTACACCGTGGGAAGTGACTGATCTAAGAAATACGCAAGTTGCATACGCTGCTTTACATGATGCATCAATAAACACGTGATTCTAAGTAATATCGTTACTTTTAAAATAACACGGAATTTCTATAACTCCTATTTCTATAACTACTTCACTCCACCACTTTAAAAACGGTTTCACAGCATCATCTAGAAAAGGTGAATCCCATGATAATTTTAATTTCCATGTATTCTGCAAAAATATTTTAGGTGGCAAAGTTGCAGAGCATAAAATGCCAAGAGGATCAAAATTTTTCTGTACAGCTGCTAAAATAAATATTTTTGTGATATTACAATCAGATTTTAAATCTTCCACATAAACATTACGTTTTGAAGCATCTCCATCAAGATCCCATAAAATTCCCAAAACTTTTGTTGTCCCTATATTATTAGATATGTATTACGTCGAAAATTAAAACAACCTCGAGATAAAACTGTCCTAGTCTTCAAAATAAATTCTTCTTGCTGTCTAACATCATTTACTCTCGCAACACAATTGTTGACATAAAACGAAAGTTTCAACTTATCGGCTATTTCAGAATCCTCAGTTGGCACACGTTCAAGCAAAAACGAAAGTGATGCAGCTAACAGAAAAAGACTCGATGACACTCCAAAGACCACTCGACAATGTCAATATACAACCTGCTCATTATCTGTGGGGTAAAAAAACTCGAAAAAATCTCTAAGTTCAGGGCAATTCCCAAACGAAAGAAAGCCTTTTCAATATCCTCAGAAATCTCAATAGGATAGCTTCTTAAATCTATTAATATCCGTTATTTGTTCAATTGAATTTGGACCTTTATATAATAAAATCGTTAATGAAGTCATTCCGGTTTCTCGAGTAGCAGCGACAAAAACTGGATTTATTTTAATGGAGATACTACCGGTTTTCACAACCGGCCGATGAAGAAAAAAAATGAGAAGTTTTCTTTTCATCTTCGATTTTTTCTATTATTTTTAATTTCTCCCATTCTTTAAATACAGCTTTATAAATGTCTAAAAGCCCATCCAGCGTGCGCTTTTGCACATTTCCATGTCAATTTTTTATTAGAAAGTAACTAATTTGTGTTTGATTTAAAAGGCAAACTAAATTCGTATCTACATCCGGGAGAGCTTTCATACTATTTTCAAAAGCCTGAACCACTTTATACTGTTCATTATTTTCATTTAACCACTGAATTGGGTCACATGAATCCCAATGCTTTCGAGATCCCACAACTTATTATTAGACGAATTTTTAACATGTAAAGAAATAACATTCAAAACAGTACCACAAACAGCATCATATTTACCAAATACTCCTAGTTCCCCCGTTAAAACAAATTCCAACAACATCTGCTCCTAGCAACAAATTTCTTTAGATACTGACATTTATCGTCCTCCGATAAACTTTCATCTTCGTGGATTTTCGAAAATTGGCTCCAAAATGACATATACTCTTCATCATCACTAAATCTTTTTAGTTCAATTTTCGGAAGTTTAAAAGTTCTTTTCTCAAGAACTCCTGTTTCCGACAAAACTGTTGATTTATCCATCATGGTTTCAGCCTACAATAATGATCTCGATAGATCTTGGCTGACTGGAAATCATCTTTGTATACATTTTCGGCATCATTACCTTTCAAAATACGGTCCGTAATATCTCTTTGGCATGTTTCAAAGCATGTAAATTTGTCATCAATGTGAAATTTCAAAAGCGGAAGTTGATAGACATACGGAATTTCCTTCGTAAGCCCAGCTTCAATTTTGTTCGCACAAGCAGTAAACGAAGTGCGAAGCTATTTTCCCTGTATTTTAAGGTGAGTCGCATCCATTTTAGGCTCAGAATAATCAACCAGCTGGCCAAATCGGGCCCCAAGTTATGCACCGGAAAATTATGTAGAGTTACACTCTGAAGCTGAACAGTTCAAAATATTAAAGTGTGGCTGACATCTACCCAATATCAGATTTCGACAGATTAATTAAATATATACTGAAGAAAGTAGGATATGACACATAACATTTATTGCACACAAAACACAACACACAATATATAAGACTGTTACAAGATTTAAAAGAGCAAATAAGAACATCAACATCTGACGTCAGTTCGCACTGCTCCTGATTGGTGGCTGAAGAGCTACCATTCGCAAAACAACGAGAAGGTAATCATGAATCAGTGTAAGTTGAGATTATACCTTCAACTGGTTGATCCGTATCCAGTTTTTCACATAAAGTTATATGAAGATTTTGAGGCTCAATAATAGATTGTCAGATTTATATGTGTAGCTACTCCCTCACCCTACATTATCTCATATAATACTCTATGGAGAAATTGAAACTTTTCTGTCCATAATCATAAGTTAAATTTCATCTTTTACATCTACAACATATCACAGTGCACATATTCCCACACACTTAAATTGACACTATCGAAAAAAAAATTTAATCACTAAAGAATTATTCCCACAATTTTTGTCACTTAAACTCAAGCGTAAGTTATATATCAATTAAAGTAAACAAAATCTCCATAATGAATTTGTATTTTCAGATGCTAGAAATTAATCATAAACGATTTTTAAAAAATGATTCTAAAATGATGATGATAAAATCAATGACAATCAGTAAAACTTCCTATTAATCATAGGCATTTTTTTGAAGTACTAATAATATTTGGGTAGTTATGAGCTTGATTTTACGTATCAAGCCTCCATTATTATTATTATTATTATTATTTTGACATATTTATCTCATTAATGCCTTTTTTCTATTCTTATAACAATATTAAGGAAAAATATCTGAGCAGAAAATTTTTGAGATGAATAAAAATGAATGACTGGAAAGCATTTATAAACCTAACCAAATATAATAAAACCTACTGTAAATTAAATTACTAATCATAAGTGTACAGAAGGAAAAGCTGTTTAAAATATTAATATTTAACTCAAGTAAAAATAAGTTATAAAATAAATTAGAGTGTAAGTTATATTTTGGGAAACGAAACAAAGCATATATATTATGAATATTATGCAGTAGTTGCATATAAATACCATAAGCAATAATATATACCTTTTGTAAAGCCTTTTAAATGATCTTTTCGCATTAAAGGTGAGGTAGCCTTTTCTGGTTTTACTGAGATGCCAATATCAGGGGCATCTATATCAACTTGTTGTTCTTTTAGTGGTTCATATTTTCCATTGCCTTTATATTCATCAGAAATATCAGGAGATTTTCGGTCTTGAGGGAGGTGAACAGCCGAACATCTAAGTTTTAAGTTAAAAGTTCGTTTTTGACATCAAATTTAGGCATGAATAAATAAAGAGTTTTGATTACTTTTTAAAATATATTTTAAGATGTAAAAACATAAAAGAATAAGTAACGAAAAGTAATCAGACATAGAAATAAATATTTTATAATAAAAAGATAAATATGTGATTGGATAAAAAAAAACTTCAAAATCAACTTATTACACTATTCTTAGATGAAGCATGGATTTTAATTAAAAGCAAAATGCACCCCATTCCTTCTAAATAAGGTTTGTGAACCAGATTTGCGATGAAACAAATAAATATTGGGGCATATAATATAAGATGACAGCTTCAGATGTAGTTTAAGAGCTAGTAAAAATACTAGATATGTATTATATATACACATTCGCTGTGTTCTTATTTTCCTTGACATTTACATAACATAATGACGCAGCAATATATTTTCAATGAATGCCAATGACATGATTACACGAAAATACTGCCAGGTTTAGTTCGTCTTTATTAACGTCGTAATGAAGCCCAGGGAGGACAATTAGTGAAATATCTCTTAATTTTAAACCACTAAAAGTTACGAGGGCAACACATGAGCTTCATTTTCCTAATTTACACATCATGTGAGAACTTTGTACTAAGTTCTATTTAGCGTGCAGGTATTTCCATTAGTTTACACGACGATATTTTAGTGGCATCTGTACTCAAAATCGCGACTGACCATTAAAATCGGGATGTTGATATATCAGATACTACGGCCAGGATGCATTGCCAGAAAATGTGCAAACAGTTCTTCGTTCTTAAACAGAATTTATGATATTCACAGAACTAAAATCAATTTGATGGTTCTGCTTTTAAATTGATTATCATTATAACCTTAAAGAGTAAATATCGATTCTCGATTTAAAAAACGAGCCGAGGAAAAAACATTACACCCCTTCTCGCTTTCTCAAATAAGCAAGCAAACCAACTATAGAATAAAGAGAATAATACAGAAGGCACATGAACTAAATTTGCTGCAATAGATAAGACCAATTGCTTAAAAAAATAGTTTTAGCTATTTCTATAAGAGATCTTCAATACAAACGAAATCCAGCACCTTTAAGTTAAATCTAGCTATAAAGCCTAGTTTTAGCGATATAATTTTTTAGAAAATATTAGTCACACACCATCTATCACAAAATAAAATTACATTTATCATATATGTACTACTCTGTGAAAATGGCTACTTATATATATTATATAAAATGGTGAATTTAAAGTGACACAAAGAACTTACAAGATAAATGTAAAGAGGTCAATAATTCGACGGATGCTTTATTTTTATAACGTTTTTTACTTACTATTTGATAAAACAATACGAAAAGTGTACCTCCCTGCCATTTCAGCACGACATGTGAGCATTTAATAGAAATTAGAGGATGATTAACAAAATAGCTAGATTTCCATTATATCACTGAATTTCAGAGAAGGGGGTGATGGTGAAGTTTTATGACGCAAGAGCCAGATGTGGCCATGCTTAGCTAAACAAGGTGTAACTGTGATCTAGACATTTGAATGAGTGATTGATGGTATTCACGGCGAATTCAATGGATAAGTGAGTCATGTGGATGAGCAACTGATTTGTAACGGCGCAAAAGCCAGATGTGGACATGCTGCGTCAAACACAGTCAGTGAGCGAGAGCAAAGCTAGTAAACGTAAAATCGTTCTAGAAGTGTGAAAATAGAAAAAAGGTAATATTCTGATAGACAAGATGGAGGGTCTCAAATAGAAAAGGATCACTAGGGTATTCCGGGGGGTGCGTCACCCATATTTACCAAAGAGAACAGACCCATGGGGAAGAAATAGACCGCTGGGTTCCTCGGGGTCATGTTGGAATTTCAGAGAAACAAGTTTATTAAATTTTAAGAATGACTGCAACTGTATTTCACATTGACCTACCAGCAGACGCGAGCGGGTGCGTGTGTGGGGTACACTCCAGTGAAATTCGGTTTCCCATCTTCAGGCCAGATGACAGCCTGTACTTGCAAATGGCTATTCTTTCCATTTACTTTGATCAATTTTCAGTCATCGTCTGAATTTCGAGGTATTAAGTTCTGCATATCCGTCATTAGTATTTTAGAGATACGTGCGATCGTTCTGTTGTATTTATTTTTTCGTTATTTTGTTATAAGAAACCTTCATTGTTTTAGTATTAAATATTAAGGTTTGATGTAAGTTTTGGATTAAAAAGTAGAACTAGTTTCAATTATTTCGTCCAATTGCAGAACTAGGTGAAACTTAATATTGTCTTAAAGCAGAACGGGACGCTGAAAAGTGGAAGAAGCAATGTCAAGGGGGAAAAAGACACAAGCTCTACCAAAAGAACACGAGTTCTAGAATCACGTAGTTCAGCTGTAAGATTTGGTGCTAATTTATAAGTTTGGGGCACTCTTAACATATTTGCTCATATTACACGGCAGCGATTCAATTATTATACAGACTAATTTCTTCCTTTTTATATTCAAATTTAAATTTGTTATTTCACTTCCATATTATGTTCACACCTTTATATTATAAATGTAAATAGTTCAGTTAAGTTGTCTGCAATTTCTTTCATTTAATTTTCAGATAATTTCAACAATTCTTTGAAATTTTATATTATATTTATGATACGTTGTTTAATCATCCTCACCTTTTTCGAAAGTTTTACTTCTTTTAAAAAATAACAGTTTAAAACTATTTTTGATAAAGCTAAATTAATAAATTATATGACTAATTAAAATGTAAATAAACTTAATAAATAACTAATGAATTTTTATCAAAAATTCCAAATTACCTTTCATTCACTGTTTTCGGTTCAGGCATAGTATCATAGAGGTCTAATAAGTAAAACATGGTTCTCCAACATCTAGGATGCAATTCCTTTATTTCCCCTAATAAAGTATGTTCAGAAGCTGGAGCAGAACAAGTATCTGGAATATCAATACCTACAGATTCACTAAGAGTAAAACTAAGAGGACTGGAAGACCGTTCTTCTTTTGATGTCATTTCTTGTAAATTTGTATAGCCCTTGGTACTAGCTCTGAGTCTTTGTGATAGAGTATGTGGTCTACGAATGCCAGCAGTCAGGCTAGCTACACCAACAGATGAAGATTTTGTAGGAGTAGGAGTGGGAGTATTAAATTTTGCAGGAGGAGGTCTAGGAGAGTTCAGTCTGTAACTTCCTGTTTGACTTTCAGATGGTGAAAATCCTTTCTTTTCATTTTTCATACTTTCTTTAAAAGAACTTAGTCTATTAGCCTTAAGTTCAAGTCTAGTTTCTTTAATGTTTTCATACATAGTTGAAAATTGATGCAGTAAACGAAGTAAGGGCATATTAACTTGCTGAACAACAAAATTTATATCTACAGTAAAATTAATAACTGTAGAATGTCTAGAATCATTTGGCATGAGTACTAAAGCTGGTGCAGTAATAAGAATGTCATTGCTAATACTTTCTGCTCTTTGATGCAATGTCTCTCGTAATTCCATTTCTAAAGAAAATTTGTCACAAATAAATGTAGGAGTATCCATGCTAGTATCAATGAAAAATTTACCATGCAGATTCGTTTGTTTACGATTTGTCTTTTTCTTTTGACGTGCACTACTTTGATATTCAGATTCAACAATATCAATTTTTAACATCTCCACAGCACCAGAGACGGATATTTTAGGACCAAATATTGCACTAAAGGATGCATGATGAGTTTGATTAGGAACTCCAATACTGTTCAGCAGAGGCTGAAAAATAACATGAGCATCAGCTAGTTGAATACTTAGAGGAGCAAAATTGACTGCTGCAGCTACAGATTTAGGTATTTCAGTTTCAAAACTATTTTCAGTAGCAAAAGTACTTTTCTTTGAGTCTATTTGAGCACGTTCAATTCTTTTCTGATTATTTGTGTTTCGGATATAATCTTGCTGCCTTGCCATCCAATTGTACAAATCTTCATCAACTTGATCCATATCTCCATTAATGAAACCTTTTTGAGATGTGCCAAATACAGATGATTGTAAATTTGGTTCGACACTAGATAGACTCCAAGTAGTCGACTTCAGACTATGTCTACTATCATTTCTTTTTAATTTTGATATAGCATTAACACCATACTGTTGAAGGACAAATCCATTAGTTTTGCTATTCATGCCACCAGCATATCGACCAGGAGAATCAAGAGGTCCGCCTAAAAGTGGAAATGCAACACTAGCTCTTGAAGTACGTGGGGGATAACTTGGAAGCTTTCGTCTAGCTTTATGAGGGCCTGAACCACTACTTACAGCTTCTTCAGTAACTTCTTGCTGACTACTGCTGGAGCGAGAACCTGTTTCAGGACTGGAATAAGATTTTATTGGTGGCGTTCCTTGAGTTAGGGCAACTTTTTGCCCTTGTGCAACTGTTAAAGACCCACCTTCGGCAATCAACAAATTCGTAGTTTCATCAGTAACTTCACACTCATCTAACGACAATTTGTCATTATCCTCATTACTGGATAGCATGGCATCAATTTTTGGAGCAGAGAAAGACAAATTCAAAGGTCTCATGTTTTTACGAAATCGAATATTTTGTTCTACAAGAAAGGGCATATAAAGAACATTCTTCCATTGGCGACTTAGTGCAATCAGACCACGATATACTGTTTTAATAGCAGGAATGTATTCGGAAGCTAAATTTTCTTCAACAGCTTCTAAATTTACTTGTTTTAAGTATCTTCTCAATACCATTAGTAACTGACAAGAAGGATCTTCTTGTAATGTCTTGGCAAGAGGTGAAAGCTTGACAGCAAGGTATTTGCTCTAAAACAAAATAAATAATAATAATAAAAAATACTATGAAATAATAATATAGCAGACAAAGAGAGTAAATTTAATAGCTATGGATTCTGCACTCATCTTAAAAAACATGCATGGAATTATGAACAAAATTTTATTTTTCTAAAGGCATATTTTCTGGAAGTGGATAGTAGAGGAATCTTGAAAACATAAGAGAAGACATTTAAATTGGAAGTCAAAGGGGGCATTTATTAGTAATGGTAGAAAACAAGAAATTGTTAAAGAAATTAAGCCCCTAAGCCAAGTTAACACAATCACTTTTTCACCACTTATAAGAACTTTGAATGATAGATTTTTCATTAACATCACACTTAGATGCAATATATGAGGGTTATTAGAGAAGAAACTTGTAGTTTTGAGCCATGGACAAGGAATGAGGATTAAAAATTTAGCTCATGTACCCCTCTCCTAACTTCCCCAACAAGCCAAATGCTCGACTCTGAGCCTCGATAGATTGTAATTAATCGATGAATTAAATGATTTATCAAACAAAGAAAAATTAAGATTGAAATTCAGAATCATATTTCTAAGTAGTCGACTTCAGACTATGTCTACTAACATTTCTTTTTAATTTTGATATAGCATTAACACCATACTGTTGAAGGACAAATCCTTCAACATTCCATTATATATGTATATTTCCATTATATAGATCACATTATATTATATATTCCATTATATATATATATATTATTAGATTCTTTGAATATTTTTATATTGATTAATATACATAAGTGAGTGTTTTCTTAGCTTCAATGCACCATAATCATCCAAAAGCGTTTCGACTAGCATTGTAAATCAAAGACAAATCTCTGTCTCTCATGTTGAAAAAATTACTTAAGTCACTTATAATTGCCGAAAGTAATTTATTTAAAAATTTCAAATTTTAACGAAATATTTGTTAGCTACATATACAAATGGAATATTACCAAGCTTTAAATGGCATTAATTGATTATGCTTATTATGAAAGAAAATGATTAATTATAATAGCTAAGCTTAAAATTAAAATAAATCGTAGTTATTTTTAATATGTTAACTTAGCTTTGTGGTTAGTAAAGAATAAACAACTCTGTAATTGTCAAATAATTTATTTTATATTTCTTCAAACTGTTATAGAATTTTCAAGCACTTAGAATTTTTAAGAAATTTTCTTATATAAATATTTTTCTTTTTTTTTATTATGTAACATAATAAATGTGAAATAATAAGCATATACTTTTTCAAAAGTATTTATTCTAAGACTTTTAAGATTCTTTATAAAATAAAATTCAACTTGAACATTTTCCAGATATTACTTTTATTGCATGTCATTGCCAATAAGATGGTTTTACACAAGAATTTCTAAAACATGATCTTTCACTCTGGTAGTTTAAGAAAGCATTTAATGAAATTTAATCATTAATTATTTCCGACCTAAGACTTTAAAAAAATTACTAAACAATTTTTGACATTGCTTTGAATTCAATTTAAGAAAGGTTCATCTTTTTGAATGAAATTAACATATTACTTAAATATCTAATTGAATTCAAGAATATGTCTAATGATGGCTTAAAAAATTCTTGTGTAAATTTTGATATAACCTTACAAGTTCCTAAAGACAAATGAGTTAATGATATACAAAATCATTCAAAATAATATAATACAAAAATAATTTAGGTTTAATTGCAATAGAGAAATATTTGTCAGAATTAACATAAATGGTACTACTGATGAATGTGCAAGTAAGAAAGCAAAGAAAGTAACATATTAATTCAAAATTTCATTTAGAAGAATATGTATAATACATGTAAATTAGCTAATTATTAGCAATTTGGCACTAAAATGAGGTGTTGATTTTTTTTTTTTAAAAAAATGCCCCACTCCTCCAAAAAAGAAAAGAGAAACAATAATGCAAGTAAGAGATAATAAGTTGAATTCTTTATGTTTCCACATTTTCCTTCAATAATGTTAGAATGAATTCCATCAACAGGAATTTTAAAGATTTTAGAATTGTTAACACTGCAATAAAAGTCAAAATATTCATTTAGCTTATTATAGGCTCTCTTTCAATCAGAATTAATGGAGGAATTTTATGAAAATATTTCTTTAACAACCGTTCCTATATCTTCTTATTTCTTCGACTAGAACTAAGTATATCCTCCTTTACAAGGTTTTCTCCACAAGACCAAACACCAAGAAGCGATCGATTTTGCAGCCTCTATCACATTTTAACTTGCCAGTCTCAACTTTATATTTCACCTCCAATTTTATTATAATCATTCAAAGAGTTAGTTAAAACCTTTATTTCCAATTTACACTTGCAACCGTAATTGAATTAATTTCAATAATCTTTGCGACTGATCACGACCCAAATATTTTCAGATCGTTACCATAATATCTTAAGTACATATTCACAAGCGGTATTCTGGAATGATCCAAAACCAAATTTTTAAAAATACTTTGATGAAATTTGCAATATTTCATGTTGATTGATGTTCAATGTTTCAACCTTCATTAACCTAAACCTAACTTGATAGGGAGAAATCCCCACTGCTACTTGTTTGCACTTTTATGAAAAATTGGCTTATTGAACCATAATTAAAATTTAAAGCCTTTAAAGCCAATCATTTTACAATTTTTTTTTAAAAAAAAATCGTATTTGATCTCTCTTTTGATCTTAAGTATTTTAAAAAAAACTTGTGATATTTTAAATAAATAGTTGGCGCAGGTTAGCCACCTTTGATGCATGCACCATAAACCCAGCATTTCTCACTCACTGAAGCTGATCAAATGTTACATAAAATATTTTGTCAAGTATTTCTTTGCAAGATATGCAAATCATTAGCATTTAAGCCCATTTAAACAATGAAGGCAAGAGTAACACGGTCTAGAGTCTATAAGAAAGGGAAGAATGTACAGCAGGTTTCCTATTTGGAAGTCGCATTCAAACGTTGCTTGTTTGTATAAAGATGATGTAATGACTCATGAAGGAGGAATTTCTACTAGCACATGTCAAAATTTTACAGTAGTGGGATCATGGTATACCGGTATTACGGTTTATCATTCCATGATATTATTGGTCGTGATCACATGATTATCTTACAAATATGGAGTCCAAGGAGGGTTTTATAGAAAGCAATGCAGAACCTCAGTGGTCTAGGCCCCTAACACTAGGAGGACTGACTTGTTGTCTGCATGGCTTTGCGATATAGTACAGCTATATCATGAACCCTGAGACAGGAACTTGACTTGTTTGAGCTTCCGCGCAGATGGACAGCGTGGCAATGTTTACAGTACCACAAATTGTCAGCTTGATGACCATCATTGTGGCTTACCTTGACCCTTCAACAGAAACCAACTAACACTGGTATGTCTAATGATGATCATGGATAAATAGTTAGATCACGTTCTTATGTGGAGGCATCGAGTACGAATAACTTAAACTTGTCATTATCACATGGGTACAGCAACTGAAGTGATGGTATGAGGTACCATTGGGTACACATCCTGGTCACCACTTGCTCACTTGGAATGACCAATTGAATAACTTGGAAGCAACATGAAGGCTTTGATGATGGACTTCGTAATTTTGAATCCTAGTAATATGATGAAGACAATACCACAACTAGCATCCCATTCCCCTAACTTTATAACCACCCTTATAAGACTTTTAAACTATGAGAGAGTAAATATGCATCAGTCCTTACATGGCAGGTCTGTAATGGAATCGGAACACAAGCCCACAACTCGACTGAAAAAACGCCGACCACGAGCTCATGACCATGACCACTGAACTATCATGGCTATCACCTCTTGTTCACATAGCTGGTACTTTGAATTGATGCTGTTACATTTCAGATTAGTCATGATCTGTGGATGTGTGTTTTTCTAGGACTTCGTGTAGCTACTACTGAACAAGACAATGCCCGATCTCATATTGATCATGCTGTTCTGACCTTTTTTGATTTTGAGGGTGTTCAAATGTTGTTTGGCTAGCATGTTCTCTAGATCTCTCACCAGTTCAGGAATATCTGGTCACATGTTACAGAAAGACTGGCACTTCACCACTCGTCAGCCACTGCAATTGATTCACCCTGGCATAGAGTTGAACGCACAAGTAATGATATACTAATATCTATGACCTAAAATCAGTTCAACTCAATGCCCAATCAGATTAGAGCAACTATTGTTCCCAAAGGTGGAAGCTCAAGGTACTAAATTCTGCAGCTGCATACTTTAAAGCAACTAAAACATTAATCATGTCTTCTTCTTGTACAATAAATAAATGTACATACACAATAAATAAAATTTTCTGCTATTTTCTTTCCTTCCAAATGTAGCATTTTTGAGGGCAAGCAGAGTTGACATTTTTAGTGAAAAAAAAAAGAAGCAGTTACATGGTTTTAATTTTTTTCCAGTGGGATACAGTCAAAATTCCAGATTGGTATGACAATACTTTTCTTCATTTACTATGAACATTTGCATACACGCAGAAATGTATCTTTAAGGACGACGAATACATGAAAAACATTCAGGATAAAAAAATTAATTATTTTTTTTAAAAAACTGAATATTAATATGTGTTCATGTACATATACAGAATAAAATGTTTTATGATTTTTCATTAATTCCCTACTGTATTAATTATAATTAAGCCAATGACACATGAATCAAATTTCACATACCTTTATTGGCATATGTATGCTTTGAACTTCTAAGGCTTCAGCCATCAAGCAAGCCATAGAGGCAGCAGATCTTTGTCCAGACTCTTTAGCCATTTTTCGAACAGACACCAAAAGACGGTCACTTGGTTTTAACCACGCATTTATAGATGGTGTTGCTGTACTCAACAAATGCCAATCTAACCTATTTGAAAGCATTAAAATTCTTGAAACATAATAAAAATATTACACTTAAAAATATGGAAATATAAAGTTCAAAAGTTTCTTAGAGATTTGTTCTACAACTATTTCCAATGATGCTAAAATATTTCATAGAATCCAGAATGCTTAGATCAAATAATTAAGGATTTATAGATACATTAGTTAATTATTAAATAATTTTTTTAAAAAAATACATAAATATAAATATACCTCCCAAACCAAAATATTTTTTAAGAAATCAGATGAGTAATTTAAGAGAAGGGAAAATACTGTGTTATATCTTAGCATAGCTTTTTGAATTATTTTTAGTCTAATCTAATGCATATGTGACATCACAGAAAACAGCATCTCTCAAAGCATAAAACTTTTTAAAAAACAACAATTACATGTAACAAAATAAACAAAAGAAGAATATATTAATTCATTATAATAATAAAAAATTGACTTTTATAACATAACTATTCTTTTATTCAGAAAAATCCCCAGCTAATGATTTTATAATATCAAATTCTTAAAATTAAAAATAAAAAATATTTTAATAAAGTAAATTTGTACAAAATCAATGAAGCAACATTTACAAAATTAATAATAAGAAGAATGATATAATCAATGATATTTACATAATCAATAAATAGAAATAAGAGTAACAAAAAACGTAATAAAAATAATTTGTGCATACAGTAGATTAATACTTATTTCAAAATTTTTCCAATTAAAATATGTGTTGAAAAATTGCATTTTTAACATTTGATTAAGTTTCTATTTTGTAAAATTTTCAAGCCAATGGTTTCATCCATATAATTAAAAATTAATACAACAAAAATATCTTCCAATAGTTTTCACATATTTAGTTCAAGTATTTTTTACTGGTTACATTATATTAATTAGTAATAACATTTAAGAAAAAATGAAACTATGAGGAAAAATAAAAATCACAAAGATTATCAATAGAGCACTTTTTTATAAGCAATAACAGCAGTAATTAAACTTTCATAAACCTACCGAGTAAAATCAATTTTTCGAGTATTTGGTGTTCTTGGAGGAGCTGCAAAGTTGAACCACACTGTTTTCAGTTCTATGATAAATGATGATGCATCCCCTTTTAGATTCTGACGGTGAATATTTGTTTTACTACCTTCTGTGCTGCTATAACTTCCACATTCTGAGACACAAGATGGAAAAGACATTTTTGTATCCCAATGTTCTTCACAATTACCCGACTTAAAACTTTGTCTAGATGGAGAAGGTTGCTCCATACATAAACCCATTTTTTTTGTGGAAAACTTATTATCTTTTGGTATTTTAAGAACACGTCTTTTGTCTTCACCTTCAGAACACGTTATTGAATTATATCCCCATCTTTTAACAAATTTCACACCAATATCTTCTAATCCACACTCAAACATTATAAATCCCATTTTTTCCTCATCTAAATATTGGTTCCAATCAGAATCCATAAATGAATCTTGTTTCTCATTTTGTTTGGACATCTGTCGTCCAAAAAACCCACAATTTTCAAATGTAAACTCAACCTTGCTCCTGTGGTAAGGTATAACAGTTAACATTGCTTCTTTTAGTATGCTACTGTTGTTTTTTAATCTTCGCAACTGGCAGTGTATGCAGGTGACTGATGCAGATAAAACTGTTTCTTCTTGTTGTGTTTCACTAGTTTCAACAGTCAACAATTCAGTAGGTAATGAATCAGTTTTAGTTTTTTTAGATGAACGTTCACTTATTTTTTTACGAGCAATATTATCACTACAATAGTCAGTAAATGTCTGTATAACTTTCTTTGCCTGGCAGCTGTGTGATAACTGAATCAGAGTATTATCAATACACACTAAAAGAAGTGAAACACATGTTAAATCTTTTAAATTGTCTAAAGCAGAAAATGCAATAACTTCTTCAACAATAGATGCTTGCATTATGCTGATATTTACCTGCAATAATATATATAAAATGAAAAGCAATTAAAAAGAATACATCATATAACAGAATCAAAACAGGATTGGCAACACATTCAATGAAAAAATGTTCAATTAGAGGAATGGCTATTAAATAACGAGACTTGCGTTGCTGCAGAAGAAGTAGGCATAAACCAAACACCAGCGACTGACAGCTGTTTCGCATGAAGCCCTCTCAATCAAATGCAGTGCCTTTCGCTTCTGTAAACAAATCCGTACAGTCTTACGTTCCCATTAGAATCCTTTTTTTTTTGTTTGTTTCGCAGGGGAAAAATGAAAAGTGTAACAATAGAGCAATGATTTGCAGTGAAATTTCACATGAAACTTGGAAATACCCCTTCTGAAATTTATAATTTGTTAAAAGAAGAGTATGGCAATGAATGTTTATCACGTACACGTGTTTTTGAGCGGTTTCAAGATGTCCGAGAAGACATTGAAGGTGATTTACATCCTTTCCATGTCAAAAAAGGCTGACAATATCCAAAAAATTGGTAATTTGTTCCATCTGACCGTCGATTAAGCATTCGTGCGAAGGCTCAGATAGTTGGAATTGGCAAAGAATTCATTTAGCAAATTTTACATAACAGTTTTAACGTGCAAAAAGTGTGTGTCAACATGGTGCCAAAAATTCTCCCGTTAGAATGACAAAGAGCACGCAAAAAGGTTTGTACTGGCACTTTGAGTTCCATTGAAAATGTCTAAAACTTATCGTAAAGGATAATAACGTTTGACAAATCGTGGTTTTTTACTTATGATCCTCAAACAAAGTGCCAATCCATGCATTGGAAAAGCCCATCTTCACCGAGAGCCAAAAAGGCTCAAATGAGTAAATCAAAATTCAAAGCAAAAATGAATGTTTTTTTTTCGACATTCATGAATCTTCACTGGGTTCCTGAAGGTCAAACCACATAGCTGGCCCTTAAAATTGCAACACAAGGATGGAATGATCTGATGAACGTCAAAATTACATGAAAGGAAGAAGAGGTTGGGATATGCATACATTTAGTATTTCAGCACATTTAGACAAAACAGGAGGGATGAACGACATCTGAAGCACTGCATAAAGGAAAATCTGTGTTGCGGATTTCTCATCCAGTAAGTGCTTTATAAGGTCAGATTTTGCTCAGAATATCGTATTATGCCTCGAATAAGAAGAAATACTTATCTGCAAGTGTCAAAATTCGATAGCATTAGGATCATTGCCTATCGAGAGTGTGCCTATCATTCAATCGAGAGAGATTGTTGCCTATCACTCAATGATATTGTCCGTTGCACTAGTTGAAATCCAACCACTGTCATGCGAATATGGAATAAATGAGTTGCTGAGAGTCATACTGAACAGCATGCATGATCTCTACGTCCTCCCATTATTAACCCCGGAGAAGACAGACATATTGTGAGGTCGGACCTCCAAAACCGTACAACCACATCACGGACCATTAGTCAGGAAATGGGCATGTTTGCTGCACGCCCAGTATCCAGTCCTACGCTGAGACAACGTTTGAAGCAGCATGGATTGTCAGCACAGCGATCATTACTTCGGCTTCCCTTGACAATGCCTCATACAAAGAGACGGCGACTCTGGTGTGCCAAACGACAAAGCTGGTTACAGGAGTGGCTCAATGTCATCTTTTCAAACGAGTTCCAGTTCTGTGTGCAGTATTCTGATGGCTGTATACGTGTCTGGAGACTCCGAGGAGACCGCTCGTTGGCTGCTTGCATTCGATATTGGCATAGGAGCCCTGTATCTGGTGTGATGATTTGGGCAGCCATTGGATACATGACATGCAAATCTCTAATTTGGATAGATGATAATTTAAATGCAGATTGGTACATTTCTAACATCCAGTGGTTGTACCCTATCTTCGCCAAACGCCATCTTCCAACAAGATGATGCAAGTCCACATGTTACACGTCATGTTCTAACCATCCTCGATACACAGGGTATTCGATTGTAGTCCTAGCCTGCACAATCTGTAGATTTGTCACGAACTGAAAAGATCTGGTCATGGGTTGCTGAGAGACTGTCCCGCCGCCTCTCTCCAGCTAATACGGTTGATGAAGTGTGGCATTGACTTGAAGCAGCATGGAATGAGTTGCCTGTTTCTCTCATACAACCCAATTTGACTCCATGTCTAACCGGACAAAGGCCGTTTTTGCTGCCAGGGTGGCAGCTGTTTCTACTAATTTCGCACTCCTGTAAGCCCCCAAACAGCTTCCAAATTTAACAATTTTGTCTTCATGCCATGCTGTTTACGTAAATAAACATATTTTTTGTATTTGCTTTCCTTCATTGCGTTGCAATTTTAATGGCCAGTAGTGTATTAATCAACATTAATATATTACTGTTCTTGCTGAACTCCGTGAAATAATAAAGAAAAAAGATCCCAATTGCGTAAGGATAAGTCCTTCCGCATTGTCTGTCAAGAGGTTTCTAAACCAAGTACAACATCCCAGTATTAAACCATCCATCTTATTTTTCCGAATTTTGTGCCATGCGACTTCTATCTGTTTCCTAATATGAAATCTGCATTAGAAGGAACAAGATTTGAGTCCAATGAAGCAGTGAAAGAGAAAGAAGTCACAAAGGAGGTGACATAAGACTTCCAGCACTGTTTTGAACAACGGAAGATTCTCATGGAGTGTCATAGGGATAGAGGATAGATGTGTATTGAAAGTGATACTAAGTAAATATGTATGAAGTCAAAATAAAATGTTTTATAGCGCCAGTCTCGTTATTTAACAGCCACAGCTCATAGACAGGTCATTCACTTCATTAATTCTTAATAAATTATGTAGAAAAATTAATTCACAGAGAATTACATATTAATTTAATCATGAATTTGATTTACACTGTCGCGTACACAAATATTCCGCATATTTTTAAACACTTCAACAACTTATTGAACAAGTAAATCTAAATAACTAATAATTATTGAAATTTCAATAAATTTTTTTTATATAACATAATTTACATAAATTTTTAAATTTCAATCCAAAAATCGATGCCGAGAAATTAAAAAAAATTATTTAAATTTTCTTTCAAAGTATACATTATAGATACATGCATATATAAAAAACATTTTAAACGGATTATAGAGTAAACAGTTACACCTCAGTCAGCATCTTAAGAAAGATATGTAGACTAACTGATATGCAACACTGATGTTTTTCTAAATAAATAGCATATATAGAAATCATAAAACAATCACAGATCTAAATTTTAAGCCAACATGAGTATGCAAGCAGTTAATTAAGTATTAGATTTTTCAGAAATTAATGACTGCAGAGTTTTTTTTTTTATCTCTGAAATATTTTAATTCGTTAATTAAAATTGCTTACTTTCGTAATTTTTATAAGAGTTCTTGTATGAGTGGTACGGGTCTCTTCATAGTTGTTTCCTAAGTTTTCTGAGCTTCCATTGAGATTCTTCTCATTAATATTTCGTTTTTTATATTTTTCAATTATTTGAGCTCTGAGTTGACTCAAGTGCAAAATCTTCTCTTTTTTCAGTTGATTATTTTTTTGGACTTCATGGGAACACAATACATGTAAGTGATTGACGATAGTGAGAGGATGCAGTTGTATTAATGTAGGAGTTAAAACATCAATGAAACTGTAATTAATAAAAAATGATAGTCAATGATTAAAGGAAAAAATAAGAAAGCGCATCAAATGTAGTTACTTTAATTTTTTTTTTCCAAAACAATATCGATTTAATTATATTAAACCTCACCTTCTTAGACTTTCAACAAATAATGGAGATATCATAAAGTGTACATCACCACTCAGTTTGATAACCAAAACAATCTTTGAAGCATTTTTTGGACTATAATCACCTCCCATACAATCTTCTGTCAAAAATAAAAATATTGAATGAATTACTGTATTCAATATTAAACTTTAAACTCAAAGTTAAAAAATTCTTATTGAAACATCAAAATGTAAATATACGAGATTAGTATTACATTAAAAAATTAAATAACACTGCACAAGAATTTTCCAGCACTGCTAAAATACACAATAAGAAATATTTTTAAAATAAAAATATCTTTACTGATGAATTAAAGACTTTCACGCATTAGCATAACATATAAGCTTATTGAAAATTAAAAACTAAAACAGATTCAATCATTGCTAAAAAACACTTGTAATGAGAATATTAATTATTTCAAATTCAGAAAAACTTTTCATTCTAATTAATTAAAGAGTCTATAAATGTATAATGATAGCTGGTTGTAGATATCATGATTTCAAACCTAATCAGATACCTCACATGCCAAACTTTCATGCAACACTCTGTGAGGAAGCAAATGTTCCTTTTGTTTGAACAAGTATAAAATGCCCTTGGCATTTAACTCAACTGTTTAGGGTGGAATCAACCATAAATTTCTGTTGCCTAATAGCGAACCCATTCCCAGCTACCGCGACCTTTAAGAAAGTAATTATAAAATAGATAGTTTAAGCAATTTTTTTTTTAAAAAAAAATAATGCCTTTACTAGATTTCGCCAGACGAAAAAAAAAAAATCCGAAATAATAGGGGTGGCCAAAACGTGAAGCATTGGTAGGTAACAAGTGGCGCTTCAGCCAGTTCCGAGTGAACCATCGTGTTATCGAATTTTGTAGCAGAAGCTTTGCGAAAACGATTTCTATATTTGTGTTTTTATTTTGTGAGAGATGCTATTAAGTAACTCTGATTTATTTGTTCTTTTCCAACATTTTTTAGAGTTTTGTACTTTTCTAAGTTTTTTTTTTAAACTCCTTTTGTCCATTACAGTGTAAAATAAAATGACCAAAATGATTTAGCAAAGGCAGAAAGTAATAGTAGGCGTGTATTTAATAAACAGTGGGAAAATGAGTTATAGTAAATTCATCAGGAAAATCCGTTTATAATTATTTGTGAAAGTACTTTTTCACATAAAAGAAGAAATGATCTTAATACACAGGATGAAATATAGCATCAGACTTACACAGAAAGAAAAATGAAGTTTGTTCTTGGGTCTGAGTTGCGGAAAGAATATGTGACTAAGAAAAAAAAAAAAAAAGAAATCAAAAGATAAAATATATTCTCTAAAGAAAATTGTGAAAATTTAGCAATGACAAAAGCGTCATATGAAATTGCTTTAACAATAAGGAGAAATAGTTTTTCTGACCAAGAAGAAATTATTAAGCTTTGTCTTCAAATATTTCTAAGCTATCTTGATAATAAATGTATTGAAAGGAAAGTTGACCACATTGCTATATCAAGACAGACAGTTATGAGAGATATCGAGGAACTCTTTCTCAGAATGCATCCCAGCAATTGGAAGATCTTGCCCATTCTTGTATTTTCTTTTCTCTTGTTTTGGATGAATCACAACAGACAGACATGGTGTTGCACAGTCGAATATTTTTACATGAGGAAATGATTGTAACTTTAACGTCTTTGAAGAACTTGTCAATTTGGAGTCATTGCATGGTAAAACAAGATGATCAGACATATTTGAATAAGTAAAATCGTGAGTAGAAAATCAAAAAGTAGATCGTTGCAAACTTATCAGTATGTGTACTAACGGAGCGCTATCACGATAGGTAAAGTCAACGGCACTGTAACTTAGTTTGAAAATTTTTTAAATCGTCCCATACTAAAATTTCATTGCATTATACACCAAGAGGCCCTATGTATCACAACTTTAAATATGCAAAATGTTTTGTTACGAGTTGTGAAATGCAAGAATAAAATTAGAGCAAGAGCATTGTGATTTGGAATAGGGTGATCTTATCCTTCATTGTGAAGTGCGCTGGCTTTCTAAAGAGCAGATTCTGAGTAGATTTCGGAAATTGAAAAAACTATTTCTAATTTTTTAGAACAAGAAAATGAATTACCTAATGAAAGAGCCTTATTATTTGACAACAACTGGCTATTTGATTAGGCATTTTTAGTTGAAATTACTATCCGTCTCAATGATCTAAATGTTAAGCTACATGGCAAGAATAAATTATTTCCTTGTTTAGTAACGAGCATTAGTTCATTTGAAATAAAATTAAAATTCATCTCTCAGTTGGAAAATAAAGATTTGATTCAATTTCCATACTTGAAAAAGCAGGGTGAATGTGCAGTGAATAATAGCAATTTGACCGATTATATTGAAAACATCAAGATAGTTTCAAGAGACATTTGAAAGTCATTTTAATGATTTTGCTAAAGAAGAAAATTGCATTCTCTCCTTTATAAACCCATTTTGACATATTGAACGAAACATAATGTAGATGCCTCGTAACACAAAAACGAACTGACTGATTTAAAACAAATTCATTCATAAAAATAACATTTGGTAAACTTTTTCATATCGAAAAAGAAAAAAATACATATGTCACTTAGGATTGACATACAGATGTAAGCAAGGATTTTCATTGACGAATTTGATTAAAAAACAAAAATGATCGGGAATAACTGATTCAAATTTGAAGAATTCTCTGCTGCTCTCACTAAAAAATTTAACACCAAGCATAAAATGACCAACAAAATACAAAAAAATTTCATTAATGGTAAATAATGCTTAAAATTTCATTAATGGTAAATAATGTTTATGTGTTGTAAATAGGAGATATTGTTTTACGTACAGTAATTAAATCACTTAAAAAAATTGTGTCTTTAAACATATTTATGTTAAACATATGCCAGGGTTCCTTCTAGCAAGTAGAGAGAACATGCAAATCTAAGTTATTAATACTAAGAACTCGCTTTTAGTACTAATAACTGTGGTCCAGAGTTATCTTCACCAAACCAGACTCTCTGGCAGCTAAAGCATTAACGTGAAATGAGGTGGCGTACCCAGGAGGGTGCAAAGGGACATATATATAACTACATTCCTATAGAAAATGCCCTACCCTAACATTTTTCTAAGGAAAGAATTACAGGAGGCATTCTTTTCTTCCAGACATTGATCTATAAGCCAGCTATAGATTTTTAGTTAGAGCTAAACATCAAAGATTTAAAAATAGATGAAAATTTAAATTTAAAAAAGCACGAAAATAAGTTTTCGGAAATGCCCATCTCAGCGTATCACCTCTTTATGAAATAGAATCGTCCACGACCGATGGTAAGCGAACAGTAGTCAGGAAATTTGAGTCGAAAGATTTTCTCTTACTCAAATTGTTTTGCTTGTAATTTTATAATTTCAAATTTTCCTGAAACTTTTTCTTAATTTTTTGATTCTACATTGAGTAAGAGGAAACATTAGTCATTTTAAAATTATTTTGACTCAAGTGGAAAAAAATCTTTACGTAAATTTGAAGCAGAAAGTAATATCATTGATCAGCTTTAAAAAGGAAAAGCAAGATTGATATAGTGTATTTTTTTAGTTTTTATCCAGTGGAAATTCTAAACTAAGAAAATTGCTTCTTTCATGGCAATATGCACCTCCAAAATTAATTTCTGGGTACGACAATGATGAAGTGATCATCCTCTCATACAGGAGATCATTCATGTCTATTGTAAACTGATGTTTCTCTCTCATTAAACTGGAAAAAAATTAACTACGTAATTAAGTTATTCTTTATCTTCCCCTGAGGAAGCAGATTTTATCATTATCTCCATTTATCAAACCCTACCCATGAACTTAAGACAGTACAAAAAATGCTCGAGCTATATGGTGCATTTGAACTCCTCTGAAAAATAAAATGGCGCATAATATGCCAGAGGTTGGCCACCCCTGCTTCAGACGAAGTATATAAGAAAATTGCAGTACAAAATCGATCTCTAAAAAAAGTCGAAAACACTACATCATTGGTACGACGTTGTGTGAGCCCAAACACGTCGCGATAAACTTTTCAGAGAATACATCATTTGTAGTTTTAATAGCAACTAAAATATTATTACGTTTTCAAGTTTTTGCCTCTTTGACAAATTCTCAAAGAAGTCTTTCTTTTCCCAAGTTTATAAATATATAACTTGAAACAAGATTATGCCATACTTTAGAATGTTGCGAGGCCTTGATACTAAAAAATGATAAATAACTTTTTGAAAAACAGCAAGAAAGTCTCCTATAAAGTAGACCAACATTCGGGGTGAGAATATTATAAGGATGCAAACGATAAATGGTGAATGTGAAAGAAATCGATCAAATACAATATCATACTCTTCAAAAAGATAGCAAATATTCTTTTCACAGAAACTATATGAAATTAAGAAAAAGTAGAAGTTAGCAATGCTCCGTTAAAATTATAATAAGGAAATTCACTTATAAGTGACTAATTACTAAAAGTTACTAATTACTTTTTAAAATTACACATGCAACTCTCTCAAACACCTTTGCATTCAAATAATTACATTCAACTGTAAAAATCAGTTAATTTTAAATATAATGTGTGTATATTGGTCTACAACTAACTCGATCTATCTTAATACTAGATACACACAATATGCAAATAAAATAAAATAAAAAAAAAATGTCTATTTAAATATGAAGTATTTTAAAAACTTTACTTCTCCCGATTACCAGTTTTTAAAACCATCCTTTCAAAACAAGTTTTGGAAAAAAAAAAAAAAAAAAAAACTTTCAAAATTTCTTTTCTTTTCTTTTTTAAACTAGAGCAAATTTATATAATTACTCATATAAAAAAAAGTTTTGATGTTGTTTGTCTGTTAGAAAACATAATTTTCAGTTTTCAATAATCAGGTCCACATATTAAATCACGAATGCTGTCTACAATTATATGAAATGATAATTTTGATTTGTAAAAGCTTTGATGATTTTTGCAATACAGAACAGTTTTGATAATAAGTTGAGTGAATTTTTGTTTACTTGTTTCATTTACTAATATGTTAACAAATTCAACTTTAATGAAAATTTTTATTTTACAACAGAAAAATTACTAAAAATTACTACTAGTTTTTTTTTTTATTTACTGTGCAATTAATATGTAATAGCGATTACATATTAATTGCACAGTAAATAAAAAAAAAAACTAGTAGTTAAATTTTAAAAAATTCCACATATTATATTTCTAAGAATGACGAGTTTAAACATTAAAAAACTATAATACTTGAAAATAAAGGAAAGTAGAACAATATTACTTCAATCACATTGATTATTAAAATATAAGAGACTAGGAAAGCAAGAAATTTTTTAATAAACAAAGAGTAAATGAATAATTATTAAAATTAGAAAAGTTTTGGAAGAAAAATAATATATTCTGTTATAATATATTTAAAAAAAAAACAATCTGTTGATATTAATAATTAAAATTAATTCAACATTTAAAAAAATTGTTATTACATATCAACCTCAAGTCCTTAAGTTAACTGTGAAATAAATGCAATTTTTAGAAACTACTTTGAGTTCGTATACATCTTAAAAATAACAAAATGATACTGCAAAAAGAATTTTTCTTTAAAACACCTTAAAATATTATCATCAATATACACCACAACAGCTTAAATAAATTTTAAAATTATTCCTCTTCATTAATAATTGAAAAATAAAATATAAATGCAAAATCAAAATAGTGTCATTAACATTAACTCATTTAAAATTATTGTACATATTAATAAAAATAGTTACCAACCTTTTTTCATATCTGGATGGAAAGAGCCAGGCTGAAATTCTTCATCAGAGTGAGTTGAAACAGACTTCTGAATATGACAATATTTTTGACGATAGCCAGGCACTTTATTTTTATCAACCATGTGTATTGAAGTATATCCTTCAGTTAAAGGTACAAATTTTGGTTTCCAAGCTGAATGCATCCTATTAAATATTAAATCTTTACAAGGACCACTGTGATGATTTCCTGACTGATGCATAAATTGAGGCAATGGGGGTGGCTGAACCCACTGATAACACTGAAGTTGAGTCATATGTGCCATATAGCATGACATAAGTAAAGGTGATTCAATAATTGGTTTATCCATTTGGTTATGGAGATCAACTAAAGCAATATCTTCTTGGGATGACATAGCCGATAAGAACGATGTGCTAGATATTGAATTCGAATCTGATGGATCCTGATGATTTCCACATGATGGGGTTCGCTGTAAAACAGTTACATGCAAGTCACTATCACTTGATTGCTGAGATGGAGTTTCTTGTATATCATGGAGGGATCTCCGAGTTGCCGAAATCTTTCTGTCTACAGAATTAGTACCGTTTTTAATAATAACATGTCGTTTCTCTTCTTCAGGGTGAGATTCATCTAATATAATAGTATCGCCATTATCTAGAGATGATACAGCATCCTCATCTGCTGAAAAGTAACTTTCTGTAGAATGAGTAGACTCAGTAGATGCTGCCCTTCGAACAGATCGAGGTGAATAACTGCGTGCAGTAATATTGGCAAGAGAATGCCTAGAACCGTTATTCTCGGTTCGTCCACTAGGACAAGTGTTCAAAGAAATGCGTGAGCTGTATCGATTTTGGGACAATCCAGGACTAATACTTCCTTCTCTGACTGGAGGAGATGGATTAACAGAAGTTTCAAATGTATTTTTCCAGTCTTCGCTCTTCATAATCATTTTTCTTTCATGCTTTCCTGATACAGGAGCAGATTGAGCCATGGAAATTTGAAAAGAAGAAAGAACAGATGAACTAGATGGCATTGACATGTGAGTTGGACTGCTAAATTGTCTTTTTATACAACGCACTTGACTATGCCTGTGCTCTCTACCAAAGATGGGGATACTTGAATCGTATTGTAAATTCTCTATATGACCATCATTGATTATCTTACTATGACTGAAAAATGATATTTTATCATCTAGAAAACTTTCTGAAAATGCACTGTGGCCTCTAGGTATAAATTGTGAATCAGTATCAGATGATCTTGAGAGTATTGTATCATTTGCTTTACTTCCACTGGGCACATTTGAGCTATCAGTAGCAATAAATGATTTTTCAGAATGACTAGGACTGTATCCAGTCTTCAGAACGGGAGCATTATCAACAGCATCAAACACAAAGTGACCTTTATGTAGCAAGCTTTCACCATATCCTAAATTATTATCAGTGCCAATTTGATACCTGGCAGAAACAGGGCCAATATCGTCTAAATGGTTACTCACACAGAAAAAGTAAATACCATTTCGATTACTACCAAAAAATGTACAACCTCCAACACATCCACATTTTCCATTAATAGGCTGAGGCAAGGTTAATGAGTCAGGTGGCCATAAAAACCACAGTTTTTTTCTTTTTGCATCATGTACTTTTAGAAATTTATCTTGTTGAACCATTTCATCTTTTTTCAATTGAGATGAAGCAGCATCGATGTATACTGGCCCAAAGCTAAAACCTCCAACTTCAAGCCATAACTCAGATGCTGTATTTTGCTGTGATCCAAGTCCATGACTGACAATACTATATACTGATGAACACACAAGATTTGAACTGATTTTAGCATATTGCTTAAACTGGACTTGATGAAGAAGCATACTCAAACCAGATAAAGTATCACCTCCATGTAAGTTACAAGTTGATAGTCTCAAAGGATAAATCTGAAAAAAAAAAAAAAAAGATACTAATAGACTATACAATCAAACTAAAAAAAAAAGAGAGATGATCAGAAAATAAGAAAAGTAACAAAATGGAAAAACAGTTTTACTTCAATTTCAATAGCTGTTCCACTTTCAACAATGCACATGTCCAAGGCATCAATGGAGAGACGAGTCATCCTATATTTAATATCATCTGGACATGGACAAACTAAAGATGCTGTTGTGTGAGAGCAATTAGGTTGAGGTATATCATGTTGACATAATTTGAAAGCATGTGGTGGTTGAAGATCGCAGTCTGCTTGTTGAACTTGGAAAACAAATAATTCAAATCCAGTGACAGTATGATACATCTAAAATATAAATTATAATCAAAATACTTTAAATAAGAATTTTAAATCACATTTCAAAATATACAAAGTTATAAAACATTATAATAGCACATCATAAACATAAAACAAGAATTCCCACAGTATACATAGTTATAATATCATACAAGTAATTAATGTTTATAGTTTGAATGGTTTAAATTAAAATATATAACATGCATAAGAATTTAAGTGAAAAGTAAATTTTTAATCTGGATATATATACATAAAAAAATAGAAACTTAAAACTTATTATATGCTAAATAAGAGAGAATATTTTGACAATTCAAAATTTGCTAGGACAGATTTGACAGAGAATGTGTTAAATGTACCAACAACTTGTCTATCTGTAGAACTATGATTAAAAAAAAAAAATGCCTTCCCTACCCACAATCAATCTATTTCTATATATGAAACCATAAGTTCCAATTTCAAGAAAAATAGATGCAACTATGTTCGAATGGAAAATTCTGACGAAAATGACAATGCTTGGTAAACTTATAGAAGTTTTTATCATTAGAGACAGCTATTAGCAATTCAAAACATAACTGGAATCCTGGTAAAATGATGTGGAAGATACCAGTATTGGTATCTTAATTTTTGAACTTTCACCCTTCATTAAACAAAGACTTTGATGTCCACTGGAATTTAACATGCAGTCTCATTATTTCAGACTACGATCTTTTAATGTGAAACTAGGATTTACACTCATGACCAATAAGATGGCCAGGAGATCAGTAGAATCTTACAAATGCTGCTTAACTACTCATGTGGATATAAAAAGAATAGATAAGCCTTCAGCATTTAAATATGTTTAAAACATGCAAAAACAAAGTATACAAGACATATTACTGAATTAATATCCAAATAAAAATGGTAATCAGAAGTAACAATGGACAGTTTAGTCAGATAAAAAATATTCAGAGAATATAAATTTTGTTAAACTATATATAAAAAGATTAGAAAACTCAATAAAGAAACCAACCTGGGGAATAGTAATTCGTCCAGTAATATCACCAACTAGTATTTCAATAAGCCAAGCATATTCCAAAGTTTCACTCCCTAAAGGTCTGTCAACACCTGAAAACATGGCATGTCCTCGAACCTAAAAAAATATACCATAAAATAATAATAACAACAAAATGTATGCAAATAAGAATCCTTCTCCATACTTTAAAATAGCAGGGAATTGTACAAATTTATACAAACACTATTCATTTGTGAGCCATAACGTCCTTCATTTATTAATTAAAGAAAAAAATTAGTTTCAAAATTCAACAGATTGAGGTAAACAATAAAACAGCTTTAAAATTAAAAAAAAAAAAAAACTTTTCACGATTTTATTGGTAAAATTAAGGTATATTCCATAAACTACATCAGATAAAGTTTAAAGTAATATCTTTGCTTTCAAATGGAAAACAAGATTATAAAATACTTCACTAAAATCCAATGAAATGGAGCTTTGATAGAAGAAAAGATACAAGTAATTCAATTCAAATTGTAGCAAATAAGAAATATTTAAATAAATAATACAAAGTTGTGTATCTTAGACAAATTTTGAATACATTCCGCTTAAATTAAGTGAAGCTTGAAGTGCCATCTACAGACAAATTAAATGTTCCAATGAACGTCATTTAAACTTTGTGGTGAAGAATAGGAACATTATTAATGGCTTTGTGAAATAGTTAATAATAAAATAAAATGACAGAGTGAATACAAATCTCCTAAAGTACTGATTTCCGATTTCCATACTATTTCTAACAGTACTCATTTGGATTCAGTTTTGTAATATTTAACACTAATTTGATGAAAATTGCACAATTGCTATAATACTCCTAGAGACAATATTTAATAAGAATAGAAATTGGAAATGAATGAAAAAATTTCAATAAAACTTTTTGAAGGAAATTAATTTATGTTTGAGTAACATTGGAAACAAATCATATTCAAATTTAAACACAGACAACCTAGCAACAGAAGAATAAAATACATGTCAATCTACTTAGAAAGAAAGAAAAGACAGAAATTAAGAAACTGTATATCAAAACAAAAAATATTCCACCAATTTTAAAATATAAAAGCAGTTCTATAATTTAGATTGGTTTTCCATGTAACAATGCACTTATGATTGTTCAGACCATTTACTGGGTGTAATTCAACAACACAATATAAATACCCTTTCCTTTTTTATAGCATACCATCATTAGAAAATGTAAATAATTGCTGAAAAAATATTTCACTTTAATATATATATATATAATCCTAACTAGAGAGAGGGGGTACATGGCTCGTTTTAAATTTGTCTAGGGGTTTTCTGGGTTAAAAAAAAAAGAGGCGGATTTTTAAAAGATGACATTTAATTAAACAATACATTATTGTACAGCATTTACAAAATTAAAACAGAACTATTGGTTATGCATATTAAGGAGCTATCAGATCGCATGTCTTTCCATGTTGGCCGTGCCCTTTTGTCTGCGGTACTCGTGCGAGCCACTTGGAATGAGGTCACAAAGTAGAGATCAAGTTCGTGGTGCTCTCTAGTGTTGGAAGGCATCTCAAAATGTAAACATCCCATATATATATATATATATATATATATATATAAAGACTTTCTTTTAAATAGTACTATTGAATTATGTTCAGAACACAGTCGAAAACAATTTCATTTTTATAGAATTATTTTATTGTAGCGGAGAGAGAGACCATTTCCATTCCGCCGTTGGTTACAGGCTATTGCATCACAAGAAATCAAAAGAGAATGAAGAGAAGAGAGCGTTTTTTGTTGTGTTTTTGATTATATATCAGGGGAAATTCCCTTGGAACGTCAGAAACATGTGGTAAGGATGGAGGGATTTCAGGGGAAATATCATAATAAACAGGGAATCTGAAGGGATTGTTTTGACAGATTTATAATCAGTTGAAGAGTATTTAACCAGTTTTAAGAGTGTGTGATCTAATAAATAAAAGGATACTTATCATAGTGAGAAATTAATGGGAATTAAGTTAAATAATCACACACGCATTATATATATATATAAAGTGAAATATTTTTTCAGCAATTATTTACGTTTTGTATTCAATTTCAATTTTTTAAATTCATTAAAATATAATAAATTATATATCAAATTGCAAAAAAGGTCATTGTATTTGGTGGTGTTGCAGATTTTGATGCTACATTTATTGATAATATTTCCATTCAAATAAAAAATAAGAATTTAACTGAAAAAAGGACTTACCTGAAGTGACGAGACAGCAATATGACCATCTTTTAAATGTGCATGGCATTCTGGACGCCCAACAGTATCAACTGTACTCAAAATTAAGGGAGATAAAAGTAACTGCAGAACCGTCTCCTCATAAGATTTATGCATTTCAAAAGAAAAGCGCTCTAAATATAAACTAGGACATGGTGGATCAGAATCATTACAACACTGAAAACAAAGCAAAAATTACATATTATGTGCAGGAGATATTATGTTAAGTTGAAACTCTACTTATTCGAATAGGAAAACTGAGAAAAAAAATTTAATCACCTTCATAATATGTCCATGAATATCATGCATTGTAACAGAGACAGTAACTTCTAAAGGACGATACACTCGAGGATCAAATTCCTTATTATCACAATCATTAGAAGAAGATAATTGCACTTGATTAGGCGTAATTATTGGTGAATCAAACTCAAAAAACTTCTGATTTTCACCGAAGTAATTTTCCTACAAAATAAAAATATCATTTAATATAAGGTATAAGGGTAATGTAATGTAGTGTGTGTGTACTCTATGCAGCCATGTTTCTACAGAGTAAAAAAAGTTTTCTATCAAGGAATCAAATTCTTCAGAAATAAATATTACATTTTAATTTTATTTCATTTGGTGTAACTTGAATAATTTTTAAATTGCGCATTAAGCTACAGTAGAAAAGTTAGAGTCAAATTCTTCGGAAAAATCCAAGGACATAAATATATCCAAATTATCATCTTTGTATATACAAAAGTAGGTAACAAAATAATGCAAACATCTGTGAAAACGGTGGACGCATTTCACACCTGAAGTATAGTCGTACTACCTGACACAGAAGTTTGCCACCTAATGGCCCTGAAGGGAAAGATATCATTGTATTAGTTATTTCTGCAAGAGTTGAATGTATCCATCGTCAATTCTGATAGATCTTACAATGTCAGATTAGACATAATTCGAAAACGGAATGAATGTTAGAGTACATTTAGTTAGAGGCCATGCATCAGAAACTGCAAGCGCTGTGAGGAGTGCAAAAAGCATGGTATCAACCAATATGAAGCAGTCATAAAATATGGTAAGGTGACGTCAGCAAAGCATGACAGTTGATGAAAGTTCAAGCAAATGGACTGAGATAGATAAAAATGCGTATTGATCCAAAAATGTTAATAATTGTTGGCCGTAGAAACATCCAACTTGAACAGACATTGTCAGGATACTATTTCCTCCAGTGTGCAAAGGGAACTTCAAGCTCAGAAAAGTTTTGACAGATTGTCAATACGTAAGCCACTGATGAATTCACTCAATGATTTCAAGCAACACCAATGGAGCGGAGATCACTGAAGTTTAACCTCACAAAGAGTAATCTGGTCTTACGAAACTATATTTACTTTCTTTCAGAACACCGGCCACATTTATGAGTGGAAATCACCCTGAGATACACACCTGTCTGCTTGTTATCGACTCTAAAGCAGTTTTCTTATGGCCTGGAGAGCGATGTCTTGGCCCAATCTTGATCCACCTATTCGCTTGAGCAGGAGGATAATAGGCGACCACAATCGGAGCATTTTGGAAGATGAAATCTACCCATTTTTGTCCAGATTATCTTTTCTATACAGTAACATCTCTATCAAGACCATAATACTCCTGTCCATACTGCTGCGTGTGTTCAAGAATGGTTGGAAGAGCATGATGGTGAAATAAAACATCTCCTCTAGCCTCTTAAGTCTATTGACTTGTGTTGGCCTGCCTCAGAGTAGGCCTTTGATAATTTAATTTAATTTAAATGCCACATCAACAGAGGAAGACAAATTCTAATATTTTAAGATCTAATTTTATTTACATTATGTACATAGTTTACAGGACTAATTAATATCATCACTGTATCAGCCAAACATCCAAGCAGCAAGTAGCTAGCCAGTCCGATAAGATCTCCTTTATATATCTACTCCGGAATTTGTATTCGACACCGTCAACTCGACAGTTAAGAATC
Source organism: Nephila pilipes (assembly GCA_019974015.1). NCBI lineage: Eukaryota > Metazoa > Arthropoda > Arachnida > Araneae > Nephilidae > Nephila > Nephila pilipes. The sequence goes on from BMAW01091412.1 coordinate 147,503, forward strand.
GCCATCCAATGAAAACTAACTTTGTATGACGTAATTGAAAAATACCGTCGAATGCAAATTCCCGATTCCATTGCCAGATGCATGGGATGACGTCATATTGGAAAACGTAATTCTACGTGATTTCCGCGATATGACAACAACTTGACCATTAGTAAACCTCTTTAAAGGATATTTGGAATCCAAACTCAGAGCTCTATTTCCACCGCTTGTCATACTTCGGAATTAAGAGACCACTCTACTCTAGGAATGGATTTAAATTTTTTTAATTGGTGTGTATGATCTTAATTTTCCCCTTCCACATCACATACAATCTGTAAATACAGGCAAAGGGTGGAACAAAAAACTCTTACTAATAAAGGTTTTTTCTTTCCGTTTCATATTTTATATATTTCACAGATTTTATGCAATAGTTTTCACATGATTTTGCCATTCACCTGTTATAAATGTTATATTTCCTTTTCTTTATGGTCTTTCTTTTCCTAGTTTTCTTAGTTTTTCATGCCATGGGTTGTACTTATACGTGATTTGAACTTTATCATCTAGCCATTTTTTTAAATATATGTTTAATATTCTTATAAGTATATTGATTTTACTCGCTATAGATCGATTTCTTTTTTCGGGGTGGTGTTATTTTTTTTTTTCTTCTCTTTTGTTCTAGATTTTATGCAATGGAAAAATTTTATTTTCTTATAATTTGATAATTTTTCCACATTTTTTTTAAAAATTTTTTTGCAAGTTTTCTTTGTAATTAAAAAAAAAAATTCTTGTGTTTCAATTCTCGATTCTATATTTATTTTAGTTAATTATTTCAATTACTTCTTCATATTACTAACTTACTATTTTCTCATTGCGTGCACGCACGCGCACACACACACACACACATATATATATATAAATCAACCAAATAGGTTTATGTGAGAGAGATTTTACCAAATAGTACGACATAAAAAGAAATTTAACTTATCCTAATTTTTTTGTTATCCACGTGTAAAATTCGTTAATTTCACAATACTTTTAATGATGTTTACATAGTAGCGACTAGAAAATGTAAAAATGAAGTTTTTACTCAAAGTGAAATTTAAATTTACAGCCAATATTTCTTATGATTTATATAGCAAATTATCAGATAGATAAAAGAAGGAATTTAAAAGAATTCCTTTCGTCATAATATAAAATACAGGGTGGGTATAATTATAGTTGCACTTTCAAAAAGCTGTAAAAAAAAACACTGGTCAGAATTACCTGATGTTTTGCGAAAGAAAAAAAAAATTCAAAAGAGGACCGATTGAGAGCACGCTGCACTAGTCATAAGATTCTAAAAAACAAATGCTGTAAAAGATATGCGAATTTCAAAGATGTTAATATAACACATGTAATTAAAAAATGGAGAACATGCAGTTCCTATTATTATGCATCTGAGAAGATAGTAATGGCTCTATCATTGAAGGATCGGACTCTGAGAAGCTTCCTAATAACAATGGTGACAGCACGGCAATTGGATTGAAGAAATTCCAGGACATTAAAGGGTTTTAAAAGCGGTTCTGGTCCGATGCTTGCATTTGGTCAGAAAAAAAAATGCTAGATAAATTCCAAGAAACGGGTTCATTTGACGTGTAATGTGGCAGAAGAAGGACATCAATTGCTTGTCATCAGCGGAGGCTGTGGCTACATCATTAGAGGTAGCGTTAAACAGTGTTTGGGGAACGTGCAGTGCACGCGGAATTTTCCGAACTTCAGACATGCCAGTCAGCACAGTTCGCAAAATTTGACGAAATATCCTGCAATGCTATTCACTCAAAATTACGCAAGAGGGTAATACATGGCCTTGGAGCACTTTGTGAAAAACCTATTTCTATCTCCAAGATTCTGTCAATACAAAGAGCTGCAGAATATGCAAGAGAGAATCCGTTCAAAATGCAACCATTGCCTCTTCATTCTCCAAAAGTCACTTCGTGGTGTACGTTTACGGCAGCATTTGTCATTGGCACTTTCTTTTTCGAGGAGATTGGTCCTTCGGGTTCTGTCACCTGTACAGTCAATGGGACGTTACGAATTTCTTTTGAGCAACCAGTTCATTCCAGCACTGCAACAACGTGGATGTGGGTATAGTTCAATTTTTATGCAAGATGGCGCTTTACTGCATATTTCAAATCCTAAACATGCATTTTGGAATGACAGAATAAACAGTCGCCATTTTCCAACAGCATGGCCGCCATGATTACCTGACCTGAACCCTTGTGACTTCTGGCTGTAAGGTTACCTAAAACATGTTGTGTATGGGGCTCCAATTGCGAACTAAGCTTTCGCATTTGGCAACAATGTCACAACTGATACACTACGATTTGTTGTGGAATATGCTGTTTCGTGCTTTCCACTTGTGGCAGAAAATGGTGGACAGCATATTGAACATTTCATAAGGAAGTTATAGCAGCTTATTCGTGACTTCCTTTCCTTGATGGTTTCATCACTTTTTGCTTTTTCTACGGCTTTAGGCTTAAGGACAACTAAAAACTAATTTTTCCCTCTATCTGCTGTGGCACCACCATATCGTGGAGGCTGGAATTTGAACAAGCCTCTTATGACTAGTACACTGTCTTTTTTTGTATACTTTTGAACTATTTTTTTTCTTATGCAAAATCAATTCCCATTGTTTCACATAAACTCAGATGAAATATCTGGTCTTTCTGACCAGTGGTTCTTTTTTTTTTTTTTTTACGGCTATTTGAGCTATTTTAATTATAATCACCCTGTATATAAAATGAGCCAAATTGCCAGCACAAATAATTAAACCAATTTTTGAATGAAATCCAAACTATTTTATGTTTAGAATAATCAATGCTAAATTTTGGTTCAAAAATACAGATATCAAATTAAAATGAAATTCTCTCGAATATTTTTTCTTCAATTAACTTAATTTTGGTTCAAAAGCTATTTGTTTTAAGGTGTTGCGAAGTTTGGGAAAAAAAACCCACAAAACAATAGTTCAAATATTAATTATGATAAGGAAACTTTACCTTTAAATTAATCAGGTTTCTAAGTAAGGAACCATACAACTTCAGAACAGATGGGCCAATTTCTAATTCCAGATGAACTGTATCTGGTGTTAATGACATAGGGTCAAAATCAACACACAAACTGTATGGTCTTCTTTTTCGATTTTGTGAACCATTTGGTCGAATAGGAGAAAGCAAAATTTCTTCTTTTTCTGGTGTAGTTATATCAAGGTCCAAACTTGACTGGCCACATGGAGGAGTAGGATGATACGTGTATCTGATACTAAGAGCAACGATTGGTACAGACCAGCAATCCACCCAACCAGCACTGAAATAAATAGCATTTGTATTTGGTTAACTATATTTTCAGCCCTTAAAATCAAATTCCACAATTAAATAATATTACACTTTATCAGATACACTCTTCTCTCAAAGAAAAACAAATCATATTCGAAGTAACATTATTGAATGAAACAATGTTTTAAAAAATACTTCAAAATAATAATGCAATTATTTGTCATAAATTAGATAAGAAAAAATGTACTCAAGCAAATACATATTAACAATGACATTAAAAAGGCACAATTACTAAGGTTATATATATATGTTGCTAGTAGATTTATTTACACAAAACTAAAAATTCTCCCAACACCACTTAAAGAATTAACAGACAATAATAAATAGTAATTGATCTAGGGTCGAGAGAGTAAGAAAGTATGCAGTTAAATGGCTAATAAACACTGTAAAAAATAAAAATAGGTATTGGTGAGAAGTTTCCCCACACCAAATTTTGTACATTTAAAATAAAAGAATAAAGAAAATGAGAATATGAAAGTTAAAAGCAGGACAATCAATTAAAATATTTTGAACATTGTGAGGGACATGACACAGCATGTCACTCAATTTTCAAGACTGACACTAAATCTCAACTTACAATAGCGCTAATTGTTTTATTGCGCATGCATGATAAACCCTGATCGACTGCAGGATCATCACCAAAGGTTCCGCGCATCTGTTAAACTAAATAAAAAAAAAATAAGGTCATTCATTTTAGAAGTATAAGAGTTTTATGTTGTTAGCACTCTACCGACTTCTCTTGATTAATTAAAATATTGTTTAAAGTGTATTGTTTCGATGATATTTTGATCATACAAAGAACTCCGACACGTGCTTAAGAAGCAATTCCGCAAGTGAATTGGAATTCGAATAATTATTAAATAGTTGTAACAAGCGTATTGTAGTCGGAGGGGCTTATTGTGAAAAAAAAAAACTAAAACAAATAATAGTTTTTGTCTTTATTTCTTTTACAAACATAGTCTTAAAAATTATTTGAAGCACTGCGAATAAGTGCCTGTGAGAAAATGAATATATTCAATGCGAAGGCGACTACGCTTGGCACTGCTCTTCGGATTGAGAGAACACTCAAGCATGAATATCAGGGTTCACAGAGTGTAACTTGCTGCTGATATACATATTCCATGCTTTCTCCACACTGAGTGAACGAGCTTCGAATTAACAGCATCAAATCTGGAAATTGGATTGCTTGCTGCAGTGAGGTCGAGGGAAAAACAATTCACTAGTTCATTTTCTAAAATACTTACGAGGTTCAGTATCTATGAATGCCAAAACCCATTGCGATATAGCCGACATAAAATGTCAGGGACATATGACACAACTGGGAGACATTACTGAAATTTCCAACATTTACAAGATACTGATGATGTTAGTATAAAATCAGAATTTACGAAGAATTCCAGAGCTGACAAATATGAGAGCAAACACGAGACAGAATGATGTAATGATACACTAGAAATGAAAAATTGCGATCTGCTCCCAAGGAGGTTGTCCGAAAAACCTTTTAGTAATTGAGGGATTTCACAAACCTCTTCTCAGAGCCGGACCTCGGGGATGGGCAAGGAAGGCGACTGCCTACAGTGGTTAAATTTAGAAGCTGCAAAACTGTCTTAAGTAGAGCATAAAATAGATAAATAAACACAACTCAAGAAAATTTATTTCGTTTACTTGAATCTAGAATATAAGTTAGTAGTCAAAATCAAATACAACGGGGATTGACAGGCTTTTGAACATTCCTATATTTTGAGATACATCGCAGACCCGATTTAAAAGTTAATTCAAATGTGACAAGAATAGAGTGGCTTCTGGGTTGGTAGCATAATTTTCTGGCACTGAATTCTCATATGAATATTGCGCCAAATTCAAGGTAAAACATTTCCATTAAATTATATAAAACAAGTTTAAAATTTTAACAACAGATAATGCACAGAATAAAATATTTTAATAAAATTATATGAATGGTATAAAACTAATGTCATGCAAAAACTTTAAATAAATTTTGTAGGGGATTTCTCCCCAATCAAATCAATTAAAGATAGGTTAAATGATTTTAAATGTTTGAAGCTAAATATAGTTAAAAGCAAAGCATTAAGTTAAAATGTGTCGCACAGTCAGAGGACAAACACAATAGTCAAGCATAGAAGGATCCTCTCCCATAAAGAGATGTTTATGTGCAAGTCTCGTGTGTCCGATGGGCAAAAGTATTAAAATTAAGTCCTGTCCTCTACAAGAAAATGATTTCTAATGAGAAATGATAGGTTTAACTTGATTATGTAACTTCCATAAAAGCAAATATTTTTTATAGTTTTTGGAAGAAAAATCTATGTTTTTCTTCTTCTGTTAAATTAAAAGTTAATAATTCATTTAAAAAAAAAAGAGTTCGGGTCTGATTCAATTTGATTTATACTCTCTTGCCTTATAGTTCTTTCTAAAATGTTACAGCTACATGGTTATTTCTTAATCTGAAGGATATTTTTAACAAAAAATATATTTATTGCTATTACTTACTATTTTCTTTGCATTATTTATTTATTATAAACATCTAAATATGTCATATCTTCCTAACAGCAAAATAAGTAAATTTATTTTATTAACTCTAATTTAGTAAAGGTTTTTTTTTTTTTTTACATAATTATCGTTCAGAAATTGTTAGTCAAAGTTAAGCCATAAATAAAATTACTGATTTGACTTACGATAAATTATTATTACTTTAATACCAAGTTGTTGGGAAAGTTATATATAAATACAAAAAAATAATAAATTGTACTTTCATCTGTGTTTCTATCCCTTATCATGTTCGAGTAATAATACTCAGCACATGATATATTTAAGAAAATCATTCTCCGTATTCACAGCGGTTACGATTTAATATTTTTTTTTTAAAAAAAAAAAGGGGGGGGGGGGGGCAAAAATTCTCTAGACAGCAAAAAGTGACGGGGAGCAGAAGCAGAATGTAGGCAATACAATTTAAAAATTTAGAGATGCTAAACGGTAAGTTTTTAAAAAAAATTAAAAATACCGTAATAGATTGCTTGTGTGAAATAATATTATTTAATTAGGTATTTAAAACAACACAATTACTCCCCGTTTACAGTATAGAAAGTAGTGTATACAATGTAAAATACACTTCTCCCAGACATGTGTTTAGTCTTTCTGTTTTAAATCACTGCTAAATGTGTTTTTGTTTTCATCTGATGTCCATATTCAATCAATGACGAACGATGTCAAGAATGATTAATGTTCTTGAACCATCAAATTCCTCATATAATTTTTCACTCACTGTAGCTGTCATGCGCAAACCAAATAAACGTGCCGATATGAATGACATTTTGTGCGTATTTCTAATAAAAAATTTTACAACTAGAGAATTTTTTTTTCTTTTTTTAGTTTTTATTAACGTCGCACTAGAAGCAACACGAGGGTTATTGGCGACATTACAACTAGAGAAATGGAAAAAAAAAAAAAAAATGAGAAAGACAGATGAAAGAAATTATAAGTGATAAGACAACACTTTGGGTTTGTATAAATTTTCTTTATATAATTCCTAGTTCAGGAGGCTAAATTTGAATGAAATGTAATTTTCTTTTATAAAACAAAGGGATGGCGCTCTCTTGACCCCCGCCAAACATAGCTACTGCATATAAATATTTCTGTCTATATCTGTTAAATCTTTGAAATCTAAGCTATATAAATGGAATATTTAGCAATAAAAAAACAGTGTTATTTGCACTATTAATCATGAGACAACACACAAAGTGAAGATTTTATATATCATTTCAGTAATGCAATTTTATAATGCAATTAATAATTATGTTTGATATCATACGGTTAGTATTCTGCTTTGTTTCACCAAATTACAGATGAACAATACTTTCCATTTTTACAAAATTAAAGACAGTTCGCCATATTGTACTTGTATTTTTATGGAGTACTTAGAAATATTTCACGTTTTCGTAGATTTATGATTCTGCAGTGCCCACGGAAGATTCGTGTTTATGGTTGCGAAATCGCGGTCATGTTGTGGGTTTGAGTCTTGATAAAACTAGACTCGCCGTGGTGCAAAGGGGCTCATGCACATTATATCTATTGAGGCTACAAGTTCTTCTATTGGCGAAATGTGAAAGTTTGGAGAGGAAAATGCCAACTCAGGAGTCGTCCTCGTCACTTGACCGAGAATCATAATTACGAAGTCCGTCGCCAATAGCCCTCATGTTGCTTGTAAGCGCAATGGTAATAAACATTTATAATTCTGCGAACAAATAATCGAATACATGTGTTCGATTTTCTGAATTGCCAAATTACAGGCGAATTCTATTATTGCTTGAAATAAAGTAAACTATTCAATATAAGAGGCCAATTATTATTGAAAAATATATAAGATAAGCAAATGGAATGACTATCTTTCACCAAGTCATGAAAAATGGGAGTGAAATATTTCATCCAACTCAAGCATTGAATGTGAGTATTTTTAATAGAATGAGTTCACATGTATTACTTTGTAAAAAAGTGTTAATTTTCTTCCATTATTACCATTTTTTTTTAAAAAAAAATATTTGTGTATGTATACATTAGAAGATCAGAACAGAGTAAAATAAGCAGATTTAATTTATTTAAAATTTTTCTTTTAATGAATTTGTTCTAAGAAATTAACGATTTAATAAATGAAAGTCGAAATTATTTATTTGTCATGCATATTATTATTACTATTTTATTATACAACATTAACACAATTTCAGTATCAAATTGAATAAAAGAATAATGAATTTTCAAAAATTACGATTTTCTATTACATTTCCATCACTTAATGGGTAAGAAGTAGGATAATCCCAAAACACGCGAAAAATTTAAATGAAAATATTTCCATCATGAAAAATAGTATTTATTCTTTCGTCTTTCAAAATTTTCTATTATTCAGAAAGGTTTTTTATTTATTTATTTATTATTATTATTATTTTTTTTTTGGGGGGGGGGGTGTCGAATAATTGAGACTGCGCATATCGTCCTCAATGGGAATGAAGGAAACAGAAATAAAAAGACTAGCCCTCCATAGGGAATGCATTTACTTTCACTTGTATTTCCCAAATCAGGCATGCCTGCAACTATATATTTGCTGAAAGATGCTCCAAAATCTTCCACGAAGCTGTGTTTAAAACAGTTTTATCCCTGTATGTTTCCTTATTGAACATCCCATCTCAGAGAGTGATTCACGGTCAGTGACTCGATACCACCTTTTGCGATGTAGTTGTACTGTTCATGGATAATGTTACGTCGTCAAGGTTATCTTGAGATGGCCTTGACTGAGTATAAGTTTTGAATGGCATCAAATTCCTCGGGAGGGAGACAAACAGATGTGTGGGGCAAAATCAAATTTCAAAAGATTTAGTAAAGCGGTTGGACCTCAAATGTAAACTGAATAGTCAAGCTTTTTCTGTATCAAATTCATGCTTGTGTTTTCATGATGAGATTTCCCGCCATTGTAGTGATTCGTTTCCAGTCTTGTTATTGTGGATATTATTGATCAGCTTTTGTGATACTTGGTCGTGATATCTTGTTGGAATTATCGTTTTAATGTTATAAGCATGTTGTGGTTTTTCAAAAAAAAAAAAAAAAAAACATTTCCTGTAATGTAGAATGTTTTTTTGACACTGAAATGATCTGTATTCGTAATTGACTAGCTATGGGGGAAATGCTGATCATAAAAGGGGGGGAATTTATCAATTATTTTAAATAATATTGTAGGCTTTTTTTTTTCATTCCATTTTCTGCATTATTTCTTGCATAATTCAAAGAAAGATCTGCTTCAGTTTAGCATTTGCTATAATTCTAAGAATTTTAATGACTATGGAGGACATCACTTTCTTTTAAGTGGTCAGATTGGAGGACTATATGTTGATAACATTTTATAGTAATGAAATTAAATCAAGGCGTTTCTGCTATTACAAATACTTTGAGCAATAATTTTTATTTCATGCTCTGAAATTACTAATGTATGAATGAATTAAATAATTTTAGATTTCTGTTATGTATTTAGTAGTGCAAAGTAAAATTTATATAATTTAATAAACTGTAAATGCAGTATGAAATCTGCATTTTCCTTTATTTTTTTTTTTATTAGTGAAATAGAAAGTAATGAAAAGGGTGATTGCAATCCAAATAAATGGATTTTTTTTTATTTTGATAAAATACTCTATAACGAAAAAAAAAAAAAAACCGACGCACCAAGAAGGAGTTTTCCGATGGAGACAAAAATTGGCGGATAGGAAAATTATGTACAGAATAAAAAATGATTACAATTTCAGAAAAATTGAGTGATTTATTTCCGTGTTACATAGTTACTAAGTAACGAGCTGAATAAGGTGTTGACCCACACCTCTAGCCTAGATGCTGCCACACGATATGGAATAGAGTGATAAAGCTTTCTGATAGTCTCCAGCGGTATTTCTTGCCAAATTTGCTCCAATTGTCGGGCTGGGTCATCAACATTCCCTGGTAAATGCAGTCGCCTTCCCATCATATCCCAGACATGCTCGAATGGAAAGAGATCTGGCTGGCCAAGGAAGTGTTTGACAAGACAGTTCATAACCGAATGCAGTCTGGCATTATCTTACAGAAAAATAAGGCCAAGGTACTGTAAAAGGAACAGTAGCAAAACAGGTCTCAGAATGTCGTCGACGTACCGCTGTGCTGCAAGTGTGCCTCTAATGACGACCAAAGGGGGCCGGGAGGACCTGCGTGGAGTGCAATAGTGAAAGCAGGATCGGCACGCTCCCTGTGCGTCTCCAGACACGTTTTCGAGGATCGTCAGGACACAGTTGGAAGCGGGATTCGTCGCTAAAAACTATACGTCACCAGTCAGCATCATTCCAACCTGATCGAGCCAAGCACCATTGTAATCTGGCTCGACAGTGTTCAGGCATGAGTGACAGGGGGCGTAGCGGTCGGTGCGAGCATAGATTTAGCTCTATCAGCCATCTGTGAATGGTCATGGTGGTAACTCGTGTGCGGGTTGCACGTCTGATGGTTGATAACGATGAATCAGACGCTGTGACAGCCCATCTGACAATCGCTCTGTCTTCCCGATCTGCTGTGGCTCTAGGTCGACCGCTACCCTCATGACGCTGAAATCTACCATTGTCCACCCATTCTGGCCAGCATCTTCTAATCGCTGCATCGCTTCGACCCATATGACGAGCGATTCTCCGATTTGCCCAACCTGCCTCTTTCGATCCAATGATACGACCTCTTTCAAACTCTGACAGTAGCTCGTAATGAGCTCGAATCCTGCGTCGAGGCCTTTTTTTCAGTCATTTAAAGGTATCCTAAATCGCAATGCAACAGAAAATGTGATGCGCTGCAGCTCCTGCTATTCATTCATTGGACACCAAATTTTAATCATTTGCATGTTCGGTCCAAATGTCTTTGTATACGAAATTTCATTACAATCGACCAACTCCTGCTTGGTGCACCGTTTTTTGTTTGTTTGTTTGTTATAGAGTGTATTATTTAACAGATTGTTTATAATAAGAATTATGAAGAAAAAAAATCCCTGTATATAACAATTTGAGTTCGGATTGTGTAAAATCTTACCCGCACAGTTTACTTACGTTTTAATATCAATCAAAACAAATGTTGTATTCATCAACAGAAGAAATAAGCGTACTTATTTCTCAAATAAAAATTTTCTAATTAGGACAAACACGTAAAAGAATATCTCACGAGTTGATGAGTGTAGTGAGGCTGATGCACGTTAAATCTGGTCCAAGTTTCAAGCTCTCTAGTTGGTGTGGTGTGGAAGTTTGGAGAGGGAGGTGCCAACTCAGGTCCATCACCAATAGCCCATATTGCTTCTCAGTGTATCGTTAATGAACAATCATCAGATTTTATAATTAAATCAAATCTCAAATATATTAAATAGGAAGCTTCAGTGTTGTTTACGGTTTAAACTTCATTTTTTTTGTAATTGTGGTGAGTTTTGCACTTAATAAAAATATCAAATTGTAACATTTTATTGCAATTGATTACTTTTTTTAATTACTTAATTATTTAAAAGTTTCTATTCGACTCATTATTAACAGAACGAAAAAACAATCAAATAAAAATGAAACTTAAAATTACTTCAAATTTCATCTGCATTAATACAAAAAAAAAAAAAAAAAATAGTTATAAAAGAATAGAAAAATCCTTTATTCTTGAAATAAGCATTTAAAAAAAGATAAAGGGGAAATGTTATATAATTTATCCTCAGGAATAAGTTATGACTATAAAAAATTCGTCAAGCTTTTCTTTATAGAATATTACGTTTATTAATGTTAAAAATACCTTAATCGCATATAAGGTCCCTTAATTTTATTTTATTAGCAGTTTGAAATTTTTTAAAAAAAAGAAGACTCAATGGCATCTGTTTGAAAGTAAACGTTATTTAGTTGTATTTCGTATTAGAAAAAAATAGACGAATCCAACTATATAACGGCTTCGTCTACCAGACGCGAATGGGTAGCAGTCTAAGATTAATAAAACCAACCAACCTTTTCCCTACATGCTTTTCTCTCTTTTTGGAATATGGAGGCACTACCACTCTCAAGTAATAAAAAAGAAAGCAATATTGTCTACATATGTTGGTTACCATTTCGATTCCCCTGCTTGGGTTCCTTCTTTCACAGTTTCGTCTTGCATACTATTACAAAAAATTTAAGTGTCGCAACTGTGTGGCTTGCAATGGAAGACAGGCAATAAATATAAATTAAAAAAAAAAGAGAATTTATTATGAAAATGGACCGATTTTATCTTACAGTGATAATCAAGAATATTAAAAATGTTGAATTTACAATAAGAAAAGTAAAAAACAGGCCAGATATAGAAATACATTAAAAAGGTTGAAAGTGTCTAGTTTTAGCCGTAAGGTTAATAATCCTGATTAGGAAATGGGGGGGAGGCTAATTTTGAAACTAATTCAAAGGAAAAAAACAATTATTTAACTGAAGATAATTTTTTTTTTTTTTTTTTTGTCATATATTCATTAGATTCGAAAATAGTAACTTTAGTAAAACAAAAAAACGGAATGTGGTGATCATATCGCAAAAATGTTTGGGATCTTAGGATCTAAACCATAACTGATTATATTCTTGATAGATATTCTACATTGGTAATTTCAAATATCATTTGTATTTTGAAATACAGGAGCAGCTCATTTAACCGAATGAAATTCTCAAATTGTATGAATTCTTTTTATGTATTACAGTCAGAGGAAATTTTTATTATGAATGACAATTTCATGGAATTAACATAAAATAAACATGTTTAAAGGTCGTTTTATTCAAAATGAAATGAAATGAAAAAAAAAACATATTGTATTACATAACATTAAGCTAGTTCATGCAAGCACCCTCCCCTCCACCACATTGATTTCTTTAAAAAGAAAATTGGTGTTACTTTTCATAAAGCAATGAATAAAGCAATATTATTTTGTCAGTTATATTAATTTTTAATGCGATTAAATATAATAAACAAGAAAATATTGACATTGGATTGGTTTTATTCATGTAATTTTGAACCTTGGTCCAATGACATCTGAGATAACTCCTCCCTCTCACTGTGAGTTCTCTAGGCTACCACGACCACGGAAAATAATGGGAATACAGAATATGCTTACTTTAAAGAATGATCTTCAAATTCAAAGTGCATATAATTAGACTCTTCATGCACTTAAAATTCATGTTCTGGATTCTGAATAATAAAAATATTCACAAAATTACCCATGTTCCTCCCAGATTGAAGGATATGTAAGGTGAATATTTTACACAGATAATAATTTACCCCTTATATATATATGTATATGGAATACAGAATAATTTGGTCGATTATCTCTAGAACTACTGGACAGATTTTAATGAAATTTGGTGTGTACATAAGGTTGATATAATTAATACAAAAAAATAATAATTCAACAGTTATAATACACACGCATCATCATGCGTAACACTCATCGGAATCGCAAGGTATGAAACAGCGGTTGCGGAATAGAACAAAAAAAAAAAAAAGGGTTAATATGGGGTATGATCCCCTGTTACAGATATATAGGCCTCGCAACATGATTTTATGCTGAAAATAAAGGAGTTTATGAGTTCCTGCGGCAATTGGTCCCACTCGTTCAGCAACGCTGTTTCCCGGCCTTGGATGGTTCTCGGAAGGGGCTTGCGAATTGCCTTAGGCATGCTCTATAGGATTGAAGTCTGGAGATCTGGCTGGCCAATACATCCGGCAAATATCATCACTTTCCAGAAATTCGTCAACCACCCGAGCTCTATGTGACCTCGCAGTGTCAACCATTAAAAGGAAATCAGGACTAATTAGACCCCTGAAAAGGCAGATATAGGGCTCTAAGACCTCTTCCCTATACCTCTCAAGAGTCGCAGTGCCTCTTTCAAAAACATGGAAGTGTGTGCGGCCATCCAAAATGATGCCTGCCCAGACCATCAAGCCTCCGCTGCTGTAATGGTCGATTTCTTGGACATAGGAAGGCAGGTAGCGGGTCACTGGTTCTCCCTGTATGAAAGTACGGTGAAAATCACTGGTTAGGCTGAACCGGGACACTTTAGTGATGAGAACGGTCACTAATTGATTCATGCTCCAATCTGTATGATCTGTGCATCATTTTAAGCGGACTCTCCAGTTCGCAGAACTGAGTGGGACCCAAACAACAGGTCTGCTTGCAAACAGCCCTCTATCATGAAGTCTTTTGGAAACAGTCGCCCTTGAAACTCGGGTTATTATGGCTGCATACAACTCATGAAACATCTGAGAAGCTTCAGCACCCCTGTTATGTCTCGCTATAATGGACAAGTGGTGATCTTCTCTAACCACAAAGGCTCTTGAACTACCTTGTACAGGCTTTCTCGCGACGAATCAGGTATCCTTAAAATGTTTCCAAAAGTTGGACACGACGCTGGGTGTTAAATCGAGTTCTCTGCAAATCTGGATTTGAGAAGGGCCTTTCTTGTCTACCCAAAATTCCCCAAATCATTCCATCATTTAAACTTTGGTCATTACTCACTTTTACTATTTGAATTTTAATTCAAGTGATTGCTGAAAACATCAAGAAGTTCGGCGAAATGCGGATTTTGGCAAGCACGCTTATAAATCCTGTTTATCCACAAGTTCCGCTCTCATACCCGTATACGCTTATGTATTCGACGTACAAGATTTGCATCTTTCTTTCGAAACAGTATTTTTACATTTCGTTCTATTCTTTTCATGAAATTCTACAAAATATGCAAATTATCTTAATTTTGAACATCAGTGTTTATGAAATTCAAACTGTTGTCATATCGCGGTAATGCTTTGGAATTACGTGTTGTCGATATGACGTCATCCCACGCATCTGGCAATGGAATTGGGATTTTGCATTTGATGGTATTTTTCAGTTACATCATACAAAGTTATTTTTGCTTGGATGCTTGGCAGATGGTAAATGAGTCCTTGGCTGTTATAGAAGACAGCTGTTTGATGGCCAAATGAAAGCTTAGATGCTGAAAGAGATCTCAGATGGTATATGAGACCTTATGATGGTTGATGAGACTTTGATTGTGATTGATGTGACCATCATCATGATGCTGTAGCTTTCAGCTTAACATGTGATGATATTAATTAATATTATAAATAATGTTGTAAATAAATTTGTGATTTTAAATATTAGAGTTTGTCTTTCTCTGTTTGTGGCATTAAATTAATTATCAAAGGCCTACTCAGGTAGACCAACACAAACAAACAAACACACTTTTATGTTTAATATTCGTCAAGTGTTAATTAATGAATTAGCCGCATAAGTATATTATAAATAGATAAGTGTATCGAAGGAGTACTTAAAATTGTAACAATTAATAAAAGTTGCTTTTCAAAAATCTTTTAATGAATTAAAATAACTGAATGAATTCTGAAAAATTGTGAACACGGAACATATTAAAACAGAAAAAATCTATTAAATATTATCTAGAATATTTTTAATAGATATTATCTAGAACATATAATAATAATTTAATTATCTTAATAATTTATCTTTCTAAGACATCTCCGTTTCTTGAAGTAATTCCAAATACACCCGACTGTTGACTTTCTGAAATTCGATTTTTAGAAAGCAAAGTCTTTACAATTTCCTTTTCTCTCCGCAATCTCAGTGGTGTCGTTCTCGTCATTTGCCCGAGGTTCAAAACTACGAGATCCATCGCCATTAGCCCTCGTGTTGCTTCTAATGCGACATTAATAAAACCAAACCGCAATCTCAGCGATTTGGAATGAGAATTGTAACAAGGGTGTTTTTTGGTCTCGTGGTGACTGAATTTTATGTATGGGTTTAGGGAATGAGAAGATAATCGAATATCGCGGTATTGGTCATATGATGTTATATAGGGTTACGGCACTTATTTTTGATATTGATACTCCCTGTAAAAAAAAGAAGCTAAATTTGTGTTTATGAAGTAAATAAAGTTGTTATTTGGGGAATAAAATAAATATTGTCACCTTGAAACAGGACTTTCGATGCATAATTTTAACATGTATCTTTTTTATTTTGCTTTCAACTGTTTATCATAATTCTAAAAATGAAGACTGATACACATGGCGCCATCTATATGTAAAATATAAACAACTTCCGAAAAGGGTTGCTAAAATTTTTGAAGCAAGGATGCAAGTGCTTTTCTTGAATTAATAATTGTATAATTATTTTTAAAAAAATGTTATTTTCTTGAAATGTTTTATATGTATAAATGACATGCACAAGAAAAATTTTAAGCCTCAGCTTTACGACTTTATTGTGTTAGAAGGCTCAACAGATTTTTGGAAGATTAGTAGAGGTCCACCATAATTTAATGTAATTACAATGTATCAAGTTAACTTTCACGATATTAGTGAAATATAGTTCCAATGTGTTCTCAATATTTAAAATTCAAACAAGCGAGAAACTCTCTAAATACATATACATATTGATGAAAATGAAAATTATCAAGCCTATTGATTAAAGCAAATTTTAATACACAATAAGTAAACAATTTAGCGATACTAATAATAAACGGGTGAGAGTTAATTATAAAGATTTCAAGATAATATAATATGTTAAATTAAATGAATATGTATAAAATACTATATGAATTTATTACTCAGAAAAATAAAGCATCTTTAAAAAATCTGCCAAAAGTTATAGAACAAATAATACCTCGTTTTTGCCATGTTTCTCCACTTTTTTGAGTTATTATCTTGAACAACAGGAGAACCATTCCTACTAGTCAATTTTGCACATTTTTCAAGCATTAATATTATATCTCTATTGGTATTAACTTCAGGAAGATACATGCACATATCAACACTCTCCCCCTAAAAAGGTTTATAGAAAAAATTGGAACAGCTAAAATATAATACACAATGAAAATAAGTTTTGAAAGAAAATGAATCATTAAAAAATTATTAAAATGGATACAATAATTTCATAAAATGATCTACAATTCCAATATTTGTTAAAATACTAGTTAACATAAAGGTATTAAAAATACTAGTAACATAACGTAAAAAAATACTAGGAACATAACATAACATTATTCTAGTTAAAATAAATTTTTTTAAATAAAACTATAAGATGAATTTTAAATAAATAGTTGTTACATATTTTTTTAAAAAAATCTCTGGCAAAGGGAGCTCACCAACTTTCATTATTTCAAAAAAAATAATGAAAATTATCCATATTTTTTTTTTTTTTTTAGTATTCCATTAAATATCAAGATAAATTATATACTATGAAATTATGAAAATCATATAACAAAACATCTTACAAAATAGTATTAATTTCAAAAAGAAAAAAAATATTATAAAGTCAATGGTTGCTTATTCATCAGAAATCAATAACAAAATAATACGCCCTTCCCCATTATTTTAAAATAGCACTTGTTTAAAACTATAAAAACCAATTTAAAAAATCGAACTCCACTAAAACAATTCCACTTTTAAGATACATTGAAGTCGTGCTTTATGTAGTAAGAGTCATGCAAGCTTATAAACGTAAATTAATTATTTTAACAGTACACATTTCTTATTTTTATTTTAATCATTCACATTCTTATTAGACTAAGCCACACTTTTGACAGATTTCGTAACAGAATTCTCTCAATATCGAAACTTGATGCTTTTGCCTAAAACAATGCACCTTACTTAACTTATTCTGTTAGTTTGACATATTTTTTGATCTACATTCTTCAAAGTTAGAAAAGTGATGCAAATGTTTTATGTATTTTTTTTTTTTTTATCAAAGTACATACTTTTAAATAAAAAAAATTATTTTTAAAAATTGACAAGTTTTGGATATTTTTTTTTACCAACAATGATTAAATATCTCATCAAAATTTAGGAAATACCAATAAATATTTTTGTTGCTTACTTAGTTCAAGGTAATACAGAAATACATTAGAAGATAAGAATAAAAGAAGTACAATTACGAGTAATTAATTTTAAAGATGTTTTTTTTATTTTCCTCTCATTGAAAATTTTGAATTTTCTGTGCAGAAAAAACATCAAACTTAAACTAAGTTTTGAACACACAAATCTACCCAGTGGTAGGATGGAATCTGATCACTGAACTACCAAGGGACACTCTTAGTCAGTTTACCCAGTCTAATTAAATTTTGTGATAGAGTTAGGTGATAGAGTTAGGCTTAGCAGATCTTTTTGACCAATTGCATATTTTGATAGGTAGAAAATTTATAGTCATTTCTTCTTTAACAAGTTACAACTTCTTAATGATCTTTTCACTACCTAGTACATTTCATATGAGGATTAATTTAATTTTAATAATAACTGATGTGTTTTCCCCCCGTATCAGGCAAATGTTCAAATGATTGGTCAAGGGAAAGCCTTGTATAACCATTCCCAGCCGTTTTTAAAAAAATTTAATTTTTTTAAGCTAAAAAACAGTTTAATACTTCTTGACAAAACTACATAAATTAAACTTTTTTAATGGTCCATATTGTATTGGAAACTATCTGTGTGTCAAGTTTTGAATGAATATCTGTTGAGCTGTAGTTATCAATTAAAACACGAAAAATCAGACCACCTGAAATATAGTTCAAGAATTTAAATATAACAGTTGTCAAAATAATTTGTCTGAAAGATACTTTAGTTCAAGCATAAATGACGAATCACTAAGATTACAAGAAAAAATATCCAACTAAGAAAGAATAAAATGCTATGGATCACGTGTTCATAAAAATAAGTGTATATGGAACGTTTATCAAAGCATGTTTGTAATAAAAGCGTTGACTTAAAAAAATGATATAAAAAATATGTTTTGAATGAAAAAATCTTTTGGAGCTGATAGTCTCCTTCGCATAATTTCTTTATTAACAAAAAGGTAAACAATGTTACAAAATTTTAATCTCCCAAATGTGTTAATCTCCCTTTTCCTGAAAATTTCATTATAAAAAGTCTTTTGCATTTTCACTTATGTATAATGAATTTTTACAGAAGTAAACATATTAAAATACATCAGAGATGCATTTATAGAATCTTGACAATAATAAAATTTCCATCACAGATTATTAAGAAGTTCTGATAAATATATTTTAAGAAAGGAATAAGAAAACTGGGGATATTTTATTTTTCATTTTCTAAATAAAATTAGCAGTTTTCACAATCAAACAAAACAGGCAATATTTAGAGTAAATAAAATAAAACTACTTAAAAGATTTACTAATGTTTACCTGAATCCAAAATTTCAAAGCAACAGTAGGTGGGAGAAACTCTGTAAATGGCAAATCAAAAGAAAGTTCAAACTGGTCACCTGACACTGCTAAGTAAGCTAAAGGAAAAAAAAAAAAAAAACACTATAAAGTAAAATTTTCAAAAAGAATATTACTGAAGTTGTATTTCTTTAACAATTATAGTTCTTATAATTTTAGTTATTTCTAATTTCATATTTACAATATTAGAGTTAGATTTAACTAAAGAAAACTAGATAAAATTTTACTGAACAAAAAAAATGAATTTCTATAATTCCTTTATTAAACAACCAAAAACAGTTCGGTCCAAACAGTTTTGGGATCAAAAATATAATTTTCACATAAAAATAATTTCATACAAATTAGTTATTAACTTTAAAATATGTGTACAGAATTGCGTACAAAATCATTGATTTATACATGTCGGATTAATGATCAATTGTTTATTAAATTTGCTCTAAGAAGCAACATGAGCACTATTGGCGACGGAACTCGAAAATTTGAAATGACAAGGACGACACCTCAGCTAGCATCCTACTACCCACAGCTACGCAAACATAGATTTGTCTAGCTTCAATCCAGCTTTAGAAATACAAGATCCAAACTCATATTCAACCATAGTCTTAAGAACTGAGTAAAACACATGCGCGTATATATTGGGCTTTTAGAAAAAATAAGATAAATTCATTTGGGGATTCTATGATTTCAATTTATGCTGACACATATAGTCAAGGGATTTAGTTCGTTGAATGAATTTAACTTCCAGTAGGTATTTTGACCTGTAACAAAGTTTTATAAACATAACAGAACGTACACGTAAATACTTCAAAAACCATCAACATTTTAATGATGGAAAAAAAATATTACATAAAGTTTTAAGTATGTGGTCATTAGTCAAAGTATAACAAAATTTTGAAAACTTCAGCAAAATCTGAATTCTGAGTACTACAGATAATAATTAAATTTTTTTTTTTTTGAAAGAATATCAAAAGAAATCTACCATTTACGGATATCAAACACAGAAAATAACAATAATTCATTGCTTTACTTTAAAAAAATTAGATTTTCAATTTAAAATTCTAAATATTATTTATCAGAGTAAAAAGTACTAATAAATTAAAACAATTCTCCAAGATAATAAAGTGCTATAGAAAAAAATTTTAATAAAAACTTACGCAATATTATACGGATTAAATGTTGAATGCGGCAGTTTAACATTTTTGGCAACAGCGATTTATAAACGATAATTCATGAAATTGAGATAGCATGAAAAAGTATGTTTGAAATTTAAATTACAAAGAGATAAATGAAAAATTTTCATTATTGCTAGCTATTGAATTTCGAAAGATTTCTAAATGTGTGTGCCCTCAGTTAATATTAAATAAAGACACTGACAATTTTAAAACTCTGATGCAACTAAATCATTCAAATTTTTACAACTAATTTTAAAATATAACTTACTATTCTCTTGATGTTGAGAAGAACAATCAATCCAGTTATATTCATTTACTACAGTGATCAATTCAAATTCTTTAAGAATCAAGTTGAAGTGCCAAGTGTAAGGCACAAAATGTAAAATATCTGGTCTTGATTTACTAGCCCAATCTTCCATAAGAGCTGCAAAAACAGAAAATTAACACATAAAAAAAAAGTAAGATAATTTGAAATGGTTATTCAACAATTAACTACTTTGGGTGTGAATTTATTATTTTTTTTAAAAATTATCTAATCATTTCTCATTAATGTTCCAATAGATTTTTTAAAAGAATTTTTCATTGTAAGATATTCTAAAAATGAAGTACGATTAGCTAACCACGGCATTATTTGTTTTAATATTTTAGTAGTCAGGTGACCAAAACCCTTAACAATATTCAATCATTATTGTAATTCCCGTCGATATCCTCTGCACTTCCAAAAGGTCTATTAGAAGTCAAGATGAAATAAAGATATCTATAGATTTCCGTGTTAGATGATATATATAAGATATGCTAACAGCTATAAGATATGATTATAACTTCCGCTATAAGATATGATTTTACGAATAAGAAGTTGTGTTCATGTCATTGCAATTGAATGAAAACCTATCAATGTTCATACGATGATTAAGACTTCATATTAAGAGTCAACTTTGTTTCAATAGATGGGGACAGCACCGAAGTCACCAATCCGAGCCCTGAGATTTCTGGCTAACTGATTTTTTTATTAACGTCACAATTAGAGGCAATACGAGGGCTATTGGCCATGGACCTTGTAATTTTTAGTCATGGTCAGGTGACGGGGACGATATCTAAGCTGGCATTACACACAATTCTAACTTCCACAACATGCATATTTTGGAAATTAGAGGCTAATTGTGACATCATCATGAAGAATTAATTGCACTGGGGAAAATATGATGTCCGACATTCATCATTTTGGATTAATGAATTGGTTCTTGCGATATTTTTTTTCTCTTTATGTAATCAGAAAATCGAAACCGTTTAATATTTTAATTTCCTATCGCGTTCTACACCATTTGATTGATAGCAGGACTTAAATAACTAGAGATATTCTAAAATTATTTTAAAAAAAAGTTACATTAGTACATCGGTTTTCTTCTCATCACCCAAGGGATTCCTAGCAAGCTTAGTTACCTAACACATCAATCAATAACTCCCGAGACTAACCCAGAGATGGCGCTCGTAGTAAACCAGTAACCAGATCTTTCTAGAGTACGAACCTTTGCTTGAAACGTGTCAAAATTTTAAGTCGATCGGACCAGAAACAGCTGAGTTATCGAGGTTGGAGTAAAGTCGTTTTGTAGTTTGTTTAAAAAATGGAAAAAACCGAGTTTCGTGTTCTGATAAAACATTGTTTTTTAATGGGTAAAAACACCGTGCAAGCGAAACAATGGATTGAAAAATGTTACCCGGACTCTTGTCCATCAAAAGCAACGATTTGTCGGTGGTTTGCCGAGTTTAAACGTGGTCGTACCGACACAAATGACGCGGAACGCTCGGGTAGACCTGTGGAAGCTGCCACGGCTGCTTCGACTGAACCATGATACCTGTCAGCCCAGTCATAATTGGTAACCTGCAGGAAGTTGAGTAGAGTTAGCTTTTGTGATCTTTTGAACGAATTGCATTTTGATAGGGAAAATTATAGTCATTTCTTTCTTTAAAGCTATGTCCTCTTGTTGATCTTTCACCAGTAGATTTGCAGATATTTGAATACAAGAACCGATGTGTTTTCCCCGGATTGCAAATGTTCAAAGGATTACCAAAGGAAAGTTTCTAAAATGTTCCCATTCCCATTTCAGCTTTTGGAAAAATCTGACTTTTTTAAGCTAAAAAAACAGCATTTCAGATAAAATGTATAAATCAAATTTTTTTATACAATTCATATTTGGCTGAAACCATATTCCAAATGTTCTTTATTCGAACATCTATGAGCTGAAGTACAATTTAACAGCAACAAAACTGACAATTGTGAGGAATTCAAGAATTTAAATGAGGCAGTTACCGTGTAAAATTAATTTGAACAGATACTTAGTTCCAAGCAAGGTACCACGAATCACATTTGGCAATGTGAAAAACATCCAAATCAAGAAAGAATGAAAATGCAATCATAGTGAACGCCATCTCAAAATGATGCATTAAGAAATGCTGAATTAAAATGATAGAGAAAAAAGATATTGTCGAAAATCCTTTTGTTTGAGGGAGACTCTGGATATCCTCTTTGACAAAAAAGGAAAACAATGTTGCTGTATCGACCCAACAAGATCCTTCCCAGGAAATTAATAAAAGTTTTTCACAGTGATATTGAATCCTGCATAGTGAATATATTGTGTTAAGAATTAGATGTGCAATATAGAACTACAGGACAAAATCAATCAGATATTTAAGTCTGATTAAAGAGATTAAAGAAAGGCATAGAACAGATATTTCATTCTTTCAGTTTAAATTGTGGTTTTCAACCTACCAAAATAGCAACATTGATAAAATAGTAAATAAACATTAAACTGATTTATACAGATTTCACAGAACCAAAAATTCGCAACAGGTAGAAGAAACCTGACAATGGAATGTACAAAAGAGTTTAAACTCATCCTGACACTGCTAATGTAGCTAAAGGAAAAAAAAAAAAAAAAACACTATAAAGTAAAATTTTCAAAAAAGTATATATGAAGTTGTATTTTAACAATTATAGTTCTTAGTATTCTATTAATTACATCATATTAAGAAGAGTTATAACTAAAGAAAATAGATAAAATTTTACTGAACAAAAAAATTCCCTATAATTCTTTTAAAAAAATCAACAGTTTGGTCCAACACTTGGAGATCATAAAAATAATTTTCACAAAAACATCAAATTAGTTATTAACTAAAATATGTGCAGAATTGTGCATAAAAAACTCTGATTTATACATGTGTGATTGACATTGTCATTTAAATTGCTCTCTAGCAACATGAGACGGCACGTCGAAAAATTTGAAAGACAAGTGACTAAGACCTCAGCAGCATCCTACTACCACTTACACGAAACATAGATTTGTCTGAAGCTTCAATCCAAAATAAACAAGATCCAAACCTTCACACCATAGCTTAAGAACTGAGAAACACATGCACGATATATTGGGCTTTAAAAAAAAGATAAATTACATTGTGGATTCATATTTCATTTGCTTGACACATAATATGGGATTTAGTTCTAGAATGAATTTAAATCCCAGAGGTATTTTGACCTGTACAAAGTTTTATAAAAAAGAAGGCATACTAATACTTCAAAACCATCAAACATTTAATGATGGAAAAATATTAATAAAGTTTAAGTATGTGTCATTAGTCAAAGTATAACAAAATTTTTGAAAACTTCAGCAAAATCTGAATTTATAATGAGATAATAATTAAATTTTTTTTTTTTGAAAGACAAAAAGAAATCTACCATTCTGATATCAAAACAGAAAATAAATAATTAAGTTCTTTACTTTTAAAAAAATTAGATTTTCAATTTAAAATTCATATTATTATTACAGAGTAAAAAAGTAACATAAATTAAAACATCTCCAAGAAAGTGATAGAAAAAAAATTTAATAAAACACAGAATATACTCTGATTAAATGTGAAATGCGCAGTTTAACATTTTTATGGTTTATTTAAACCATAATTCATGAAATGAGTATGAAAAGTTTTTTTTTTTATAGTTTGAAATTAAATTACAAAGTAGAAAATGAAAATTCTATTATTGCTAGCTATTGAATTCTCAAAGATTTCTAAATGTGTCTTCAGTTAATTAAATAATCTGACAATTTTAAAACTCTGATGAACTAAACTATTCAAATTTTATACTAATTTAAAAATAATCTTATCATTCTCTTTGAGTGAGAAGAACAATAACAACTAGTTATATTCATCTCACAGTGATCAATTCAAATTCTTAAGAACGTTGAAGTGCCAGTGTAAGGCACAAAAAATATCTGGTCTTGATTTATTATGCAATTTTCCATAAGAGCTGCAAAAACAGAAAATTGACAAGTGATAATTGAAATGGTATTCAACAATTAATCACTTGGGTGTGAATTTATTTTTTTTTAAAAATCTATTCAATCTTTTCATTAATTCCAACAGATTTTTAAAAGAATTTTCATTGTAAGATATTCTCAAAATGAGAAGTACGATGGTAACCAGCATTATTTGTTTTAATATTTTAGTAGTCAGGTGACCAAAACCCCAACAATATTCAATCATTAACTTCGTCGATATCCTCTGCATTCTCCAAAAGGTCTAGTGAAGTCAATAAAAGATATCTATAGATTTCGTTGGAGATTAAGAAGATAAAGCAATGATATAACTCCGCTATAAGAGATGATTTTACAGAATACAGTTGGTTCATGTCATTGCAATGAAAACCTACATATGTTCTACGATGATAAGACTCTCATAAAGAGTCAACTGTTTTCAATAGATGGACACAAAGTCACCAACTGAGCCCTGAGATTTCATAACGATTTTTTTAAGACGTCACAACAGAGGCAATACGAGGGCTGCCAGGATCCTTGTAATTTTATATGGTCATGTGACATATAATAAGCCGCATTACACAATTCTAACTTCCACAACATGCATATTTTGAAAAGAGGCACATGACATCATCATGAAGAATTAACTGCACTGGGGAAAATATGATGTCCTCATTCATCATTTTGAAGAATTGGTTTTCGATATTTTTTTTCTCTATGTAATCGTACGAAACCGAATATTTTAATTTCATCTGCGTTCTACACCATTTGATTGATAGCAGGACTTAAAAATAGAGATATCTCTAAAATTATTTAAAAAAAAAGTACATTAGTATCGGTTTTTTCATCACCAAGATTCCTAGCAAGCTTAGTTACCTTAACACATCAAAATCAATAACTCGAGAACCAAGATGGCAGCTCGTCAGTAACGCAGTAACCAGATCTTCTCAGAGTAGAACCTTGCTTGAAACGTAGTCAAAATTTTAAGCGATCGGACCTGTAGCTGAGTTATCGAGGTTGGAGTAAAGTCATGGTAGTTTGTTTAAAAAACCGAGTTTCGTGTTCTGATAAAAATTGTTAAGTGCAAGAACTCTGTAAGCAAAACAATGGATTGAAAAATGTTACCCGGACTCTTGTCCATCAAAGAACGATTTTGTGGTTGCCGAGTTTAAACGTGGTCGTACCGACAACAAATGACGGAACGCTCGGTAGACCTGTAGCCATCGGAAAATGAGGAGGAAAAAATAATGGGATCGTAAGTGAAGCTCCGAGATTGCTGAGATGACAGATATCATATAGGTAATGACGAAAAGTTTTGAGGAAGTGAAAAAGGTTTTTTCCAAGGGTGCCATTGATTGCTGATGGAAAAAACAGGTAAAGAGTCGATGATTCAGAAGTGTTTATCGTTATTTAGTACAATGCTAGATTTTTCAGGAAAAAAAAAT
>BMAW01091412.1:174616-246042 GCA_019974015.1 Nephila pilipes
TAAAAAAAAAAAAAAAAGATTTGGAAAAGCTTTGGAACGATTGTATCACCTTAAAAGGTGATTAACAAAAGGTGTTATGTTGATGAATAAAAAAAAATGTTGTTTTCAATGTTAGTCTCGGGAGTTATTGATTGATGTGTTATATGGTGTTTACCAATATATGTGATTTGTAACCATGGCAAACTGACTCAGGATCAGAAGGTGATTAAACTTCACACAAAGACTAAACATATATAACTAACAATAACTATGCTTTTTATTAAAATCATTTAACAGAAGGACAAACAGAAGAGAGAACCGTGAAACCAAAAAATGCGGTTCCTCTCTCATTCCTCGATTGCTTTGCTTTTCAGTGCTACCTTATGTAGCAGAAAGTATTTAGTTCACTTGAGCTTCACTTCGTTTATACTGGCTTGTCATGCCAGAATAGCCGACTAGTCCTCAGAGTGGTAGAATAGTAATAGGCTTGTGGTGATCACCAGTCACCACAGTACTCCCCCTGCAGCCACGATGACGGTGAAACTGGAATCGGACGGGACGGGAACGTCTACCAAACAAGTGATGACAGCAGAAGAAACAGAAGGTTTCTCCTCGTTGACTACGTCTATAAACAGAGCAGCTGGTTTCAAAAGGTCGGGTGAGTTGCCATGGGGATGATGAAAGATGGATTTGTGCGTCCAGCGCAATGCATCAGACAGTGGGTCTTGGTACGCCCAAAGTGAGTCGTGTCACGACCAAAGTGGGAACGTCCAAACGAGCTGTGGACGAAAAAGGTTGAGGTAGATCATCCAGCATAATGCTGCAGAAATAATCTGATGAGCTATGCTGTGGATGATAAATGTAGGCACATCTGAAGTCTTACAGAAGAAAGTAACTAGGGGAGCGCAATGTATCTATAGTTTTTGTCCCTAAAAAGAATAAAGTAGAATTTGCAAGAGTCCTGCACAGTGCCAAATAAAAATTGAGACTGCGCTAAGGACTAATGAGAGATCTGAAAGTCCAACTCAAGAGACTGATTATGTTTCATGACTCAAGAGCTAAAGCAGATCAGTCTATCCCAAATGTTGAGAATGAGAACGCTGTGTAGCGAGAATGTATGGCTGGAGCTAAGAATCTAATTCTAGAGCAATTGTATGCAAGAATCAGTGGAGGTAACATCCCCACGACAGAACGTTTGAGCAGAAAGCAAAATTAAACATGGTACTGCAGTAAAAGTAAAGATTGTGAAGCCCAAATTAAGCAAATTAATAAGAAATGGCGCAAGAGCCAAATCTGGGGGTTAAACGCAAAGCAGATAATGTAATGAAGAAAACGGACTCATGTCAAAAAGATGAGCTGAGAAATCTCCAAGAAGGAAAAAAAATGTCCTTTGAAAGAATGGCAAAATCTACAGTGTGAAAGACGGAAGAGTCACAATTATGGTAATTTACCAATATTAATGATTTGTAACCATGGTGAACTGACTCAGGATCAGAAGGTGATTAAACTTCACACAAAGATTAAACATACATAACTAAAAATAATTATGCTTTTTATTAAAATCATTTAACAGAAGGACAAACAGAAGAGAGAACCGTGAAACCAGAATGTGGTTCCTCTCTCATTCCCCGATTGCTTTGCTTTTCAGTGCTACCTTATATAGCGGTAGCAGAAGGCATTTAGTTCACTTCTTTTACACTGGCTTGCCTTGTCAGAATAGCCGGCTCGTCTTCATAGTGGTAGAATAGTAATAGGCAGGTGGTGACCACTAGTCGTCAATCCTACTAATAATTTATTAAACTAATTATAGATGATGGAAATGAGACGCAAGCATTAAAGGCAGTAGATATTTTCGCATTGATGTCATGAAGAACCACTTGGGTCTTGTATTTCCGGTCGGCCCACCATTGATTATTCAACACATCATTTTTAATTTTTTTAAAAAAAATGTCAGTTTTCGTTTTGGAATACCCAACTGTACAAGTATTACCTACTCATATATAAAAATATTGACTTTTCATCAAAGATAATTTGCATTGTTAATGATTAAGCATCCAGTAATTGGTTGATTGAGTGGGATTCATGACTCCGAGTCCTCATGGGACATATTATGCTACACACAAAGTGAAAATGTTATAAACTTGATAATTAAAAAAATATAAAAATAAAATCGAATAATAGTATCTTTTGTAAAGGTATTTACTGCAGCACTTCAGAAAATGTCATTTACGAAGTAATTAAGAATGTATTTGAAATTTAAAATTTTGCTGCATTACTTTATGCATTTATTTTAAAGAACATATTCTTTGTATGTTTTTTTTTTTAAATCATTTTTAAATAAATATGCAAAAATCCGATGTAGAAATATCACCAATAAGAGTAGTTGCAAGAGAAAAATTTCTATTTCGCTTGCAACGATTTTTCCTTACACTGTGTAAGATTACCCATACTTATGTTAAAGTTTAGTTTAGTTTTTATTAACGTCGCACTAGAAGCAACACGAGGGCTATTGGCAACGGACCTCGTAATTTTGAATCTCGGTCAAATGACGAGGACGACACCTGAGCTGGCGTCCCCACTCCTAACATCTACACCACGCCAACGGGAGGACTTTGGACCCCGACAGATTTAACGTGCCCAAAAATTATCAGCCCCAGCTACACGGCGAGTTTTTAGCGGTCAAGGATCGAACCCGCGACTGAACGAAAACCGCCGGCCACGAATCCGAATCCATGACCATAGGCTACAGCGGCCACATGTTAAGGTTTACAACATCCCGCATTTGGAGGGCTGTAATTTCAATGGGATATGGTACCGAGTTGCATAATCTGTAAAGGAAATTCTACAACAGCAATGTGGTATGAGGTTAGTTTGATTTTATTAAACGTCGCACTAGAAGCAACCCGAGGGCTATTGGCGACTACGCGGTATGGGGTCCTATAAGCCCCATTGTGAGAATAAGCTGCAGCAGCTAATCCTGATTTTATCTCCATGGATGATTATGTCCACCAATATAAGAAGATGTGTTTTTTGTACGCATGTAAGCGATCCTAATGAGTTGATGTTTTTCTGCCTTCAGAAGCTTTCAGTTGCTGGCAAACCTTCGATGACTGAGGAAAATATAAATGAGTGCAGTAGGAGTTTCGTTTTTGACAAAATTACAGAAAAACTTGAGCAATGCAACTACATTAGATTTTGTATAATGTTTGCTCATTCCCAAGTGAAAACGATAAACAAGATTCAAACAGTAGAACCATGAACATAGCTACACTAAGCTTACTTCTCGTTTAAACAGGCTATCATAAAACCATAATCTCAAAACCTTAATACCATGGAAAATCTTTGGAATACTCTCAGATGTGCATTGTTGCACAATTTACTTCTTCTAGCCAGTTTCAGAGTTGGAAAAATGGTCCTTGTTAGAATGTGTCATGGTTGATCACCTCAGTGAAAACATAAAAAAAAAAAAAAATCCCTGTAAAAATTTTGCTAAGGTTCGGAGTGTTCACATTTGTTATTTAAACAAATTATATTATTTATGACTTGAACCTCATTTTGTTAATGACCAAAATTTAAAGCTATAATATAATTTATAAAAACTAAATATAATTTTTTTTTGCATAATTGTTTTCTTTAATGCAAAAATTCATTTGCTACCTTCACGTGCAATTCTGTGTCATCAAAGCTATACTTTGAATTTTAGTTGATTTTAATGTCATGAACTTTTCCTATAAGTAGTACACATTGTATACTGTTATAGTGCAGACCTAATGAAATCATTTTATGGACAAATAACAAATTTTACAAACAAATTATTTGTTTTATCCATAAAAAAGAATTTTTAACTGGGACTTTTATAAATTAATGAAAATAAAGAAATCTGATAAAATTTCACTCTTATGAGAAAAAATTATATGTGTTGCAAGTTTGGGGGAAAAAAACAATACATTTTATATATTTCAGTATTGATTAAGAAATTTAAACTTCATACTGTTATTTCATAAATGAAGAAAATTGTGATTATTCAAATTGTGATAACTTAATTATACGTTTTTATTATCTTTTGAATGTTTCTGTGATAACAAAATATTTTTTACTAAGTTTTATTCAACCAGAAGTTTTTGAAAAAACTCATTTCATTCTTTTGAGGCTTATTTGTGCCTTTAAATAATTTCTTTAGAGAATAGATAATTCAGTGTTTTAAAACAGTACTTAAACATGTAGTATATAGCAATACAGTCTCCCTAATAGTTTAAATCAACATACATAAAATCATCAAAATAATAATAAAATAATAATAATAATAAAAAAAAAAAAAAGAAAGAAAACTCGCGAATAATTTTTTCAATTCCCCTAACATCTGGATAAAATTAATTTACTGTTAATGGCTCAATGAGAACTAAACTATGGTGTTAATTGATTAAATAACTTAAACTTTAAGAAATATTTTCAATTATGGAATCCTTTATTTTTTTTAAAAAAAATATTTATTTATTGCAGAATTAGGTAGAGAACGGTTTAAATAATTTATGTTCTAAATTTCATTCAAATCCAATAATTTATTCCTGAGATATTCAGGAAAACCTATTAGAAGGTCAAACACTACTTGAACAGAACTTCATGGAAATAACTCACAATATTATATCACATAAGTGGATCAATGGCAGATATTTATAATTCAGTATACAGCCTCTAAAAGCTAAAAAACTAACATATTCATAATTTCAAAATTGAATACTTCCAGAACTATGATAAGGAATTGCATGAAATTTTGAATTTAAAGGTATTATAAAATGAGAATTCTAAATGAAATATTTGATACATTATACTTGAAACATTACATATATATATATATATTGTTTTCCAAATATGAAAAATTTAATATTTTATTTAATAATCCATATTTTTTAAAATAATTTTACTTTACCGACAATTTTCGGTTCTTAGAATTAGGGGAGGGGAGCAATTATTGATCCTTAGGTGCAAAAAGATTTGAAAAGTAATAAGTAAAAAATGTTTACCCTCAAAGATTCGAAATATTTTTTTAAGATTGGGGTGCCCGTTTTTAAATCCCCATAACTCAGAAACTTACAAGCAAAATTTCACGAAATTTCAAATTAAGGCTTATTTTAAGATAAGAAATCAGATATGCGAGAGAAAAAAAAAAAAAAAAAACTGAATTCTATAATGAAAATATTTTCTTTCAGAAATCACTATATGTTAAATAGTTTGTCCAATAACAATGTAATTTAGTTCCTTTGAACAATTAACATTGACACCAATTTTATGTAGCTTCAATGAATATTATGGTGTCCCATTTTATACATCTTAAGTAATACAAGACAATAATTTAGCTAATTGAATGTAAAAATTGGTGTATTTCATGCAGAAATTAGTGATACAGTATATTTTTTTAAATTTTTTTTATATAACACTAGTAAAATTCCAGTAATATCTTCCTTGACAAGAGTTTTAGATAAGTGACAAAGTCTTAAAATATAATTGTTAAGTTTCAAAGATACTGAAAACACAATATGTAAATTTTCTTACATAAAGATTTGTAACAGTGGTTTGATTTTATAACTGTAATTTTTTTCTTCATCTCTTATACCAATTCAACTATAGTAGCTTTCTTTCATAAGATTTCCATTCCAAACAAACTTAAATATGGATGTGTTATGTTTACTATACCTTAAGAGAATGTAACCAAACAATTACATACTTACTATTTTTAATTGAATTTTAAATTATTGAATAAAATTACAGAAGATTATCGAATACTTTTAAGCTTGTTTTGAATTTTATGTGATGTGGAACTGACTATTTTATGAAACATGAAAAATATAAAATATTTTTAAACTTAATAATCTTTTTCAAAAAACAGCATATAATAAATTTTGTTGAGCTGCTGAATTTTAAATTTGATTAAAAGTTATCTTGACATGCACAAAACCTTTCTACAAAATAATTATTTAGATAAGATTGCAAATGGAAGACATACTGAATTCATGAACTTAAATCTTTGAGATTTAATTAGTATGAATAGAATAAGGCAATTATATGGAAGAAGATATAAATTTATTCATTTTTATAAAATAATAAAAACTTAACTTTTTTTATTTTAAAGTTATAAATCAGTATATTTTTAATCACTTTTTTCTGCTTAATTTTACTCTTAATTTATTAAACAGTTACTTTCAAATATATAATAGTTTTGAAATTACAAAAAAGACTTGAAAAAAATTAGACAATTACATTAAGAGGAAAAAAAAATGGTAATTCATTCAAGATGGATATAGTAGTTAATATATATAAATAAGAGAAGCTGTGGTACTTATTGGTTATCAACAGTCACATTTTCTTTGCAACATTTTTTGATCTAAGATGCATAGGATTATTGTTGAATGCATTTACTTCTGATTTGTACACTTAACATTTTTTTAAAACCGTTTGATTAGAACTCAAACGATAATGGAAGAAATCTTCATTGAGTTATCCATTTTCAATTAAACAACAGTATTATATTCGAATAGTATGGATTGATTATTTAAAACTTTACATTTAGATGCGACAGGCAAGAAATATGTCCCATACTGCAGAATAAAATATTGAGACAACCATTAGTTTTTTCTTTTCCTTGCAGAAATCTCAGAATTTTAATGTATAAATTTGTGTTGCATGAGATTCTACAATCAATGTCTCATAGGACAGAAGAAAAATATAAATAATACATAAACAAAAAATACTTAAAGGTGAATGGTTGAGAAATAAATTAATATCTTTCTAATGTTTTATAAGAAAGAAACAAAAAAATCAGTTTTATATGGAAGTAAGATTAAAAATTAAAATGTCACAAACACACACGTGATATTAGTTTACTTCAATATCAGTATATACTGTTATTTCAGATTTTAACTACATATATCTCTAAGATTTTCTCACATGTAACTGAAACAGTTTTCTTGCATACTAAACCATCAAAATTATTTAAAAAAAAAAAAAGATTTTCAACATGCAAGGATATGTTCCATATATGATGATTCCAACACAATTTCACATTTGCATACATATGTTAAATATTTTTTTTTTCTGAAAAAACAAATCAAAATTTAAATAGAGAAGATATTAGCAATAATCACATAAACTGTAAACAATGAGTTCTATGGATGATGCAGAAAATCTTTCCTTTCCAAGAAACTACTATATTTCAATGGGAGGAATATATTTTTTTGCAGACAAAACATGTTAAAATAGCCATGACATTGACTACTTATATATATATATATATATATATATATATATATATATATATATATATGGAAGTGGAAATAATTTGAGCTAAAGTCAAAAAGTTTCTAATGAAAGGAAAAGCAGAAAATAAAGATCTGTATTTAAAAATCACAAAGAAAATTCTGTGAAAAATCAACTTTTTTTTTCTTTATAAAAGATTTATTCAAAATTGCTTTAAAAGTGATTATAAATTTAAAACACATTTAACATCATGCAATACATTTTAAGAATTCATAAATAATTATTGTTTAAGATTTGCTAAAAATACTTATTTAAATGACATAAAATAAACAAAAATATCTCAGTATATAAATATTAGTTCAGGCATATTTAATCAGGAAAAGAATTCTAATACTAACATGTAGTATCACTTTTTATAGTAAATTCAGGTTTATATATTTTACTTTAGGTATGAGATTTTCAATCAAAACTTTAAAAATCATAAGTATTACTTTTTACTTTTTTTTATTTATAAAGATTCTTACCATGGAAAAAATGCTTATGAGCATATATCAGATGGACTGTAGCTTTGCAACCAGTTAAACTACATGTCCATGTTTGATGATCATTCCATATTCGAGGATATTTCATCTGCACATCGAACTGAAAAATTAAATTTCAATAATTCATGTGTGCAAATTCCTTTAAACATTTTTAAAGGCAGAAAAATAATCATGATGAGTCAGAATTTCATTTTAGGGGGGAAAAAATACAATTCTTTTTTTCCTTTCATAGAATTTACAGTTCAGTTTCATCAAATTATAACTAAACAAACATCAATAAATTTATCAAAAATTCCATTACCATTTAAGTACCAATTAGAAGCCTACAAGAATATAAATTTTAAAAATACTGAAATTTATTTATGAATTAAGGTATATTATTCAGAAATGCTCAAAATAAACAAGAAAACTACCTCAAGCGTTTCACTCTCCACTAATGAACGATACTGAAGACTAGTTGATGCCTCAAGATGCAAAAGTTGCCCATTTATTCTACTAATATAACCATCCTCAGTAATACGCATTGGTATTGTAACTTCTAAATATGATCCTTGTCCAACATTCATGTGAACAGCATTAGTCTCCTGCACAAAGTAACAAAATACAATTTTTGTTTTATTTATTATATTATTTTTCATTATTTTTATACAAATTTTGGGAAACAAATTTTAATTTAAATAAAATGTACTTTAAAATGGCAGCAGTAGAATCATTGAATGAATTATACTATTTTGCATGGACTTTTATGTAAAAATAAGCCACATACAAAAGGTAGAAATTATAATTCTAAAATTTAAATTGCTTGCAATCATTTTATGATGAATTGCAATTTACATGATTCTGGTAAAGGAAAACAAAAAAAATTAACACCTTATTTATTAATAAAATAACCCAACTTGATAAAATTTGAATTAATACACTATAAATAAATGCTATACATTTTTTTAAATATAAAGATATCAAAAAAATTATGTCAGTTTCTATTTAAAGTTTGTTTTTAAAAAAATATAGTCCTAATTTTAAATTTTTATCCTCTTATAAAAACAAGATGAAATAAGAAATGCTTTTAAGTATTTTCAAGGTATGATAACTTATATAACATAATTGTTTGGATAACTTAAATTTAAAATGATAGTTTTACAATCATTAATTTTATGAATGTAAGAATATAAGAAACTAATTTTCACAAATTTCTATCATTTTCGTCACTAAAATTATCTAAGTTAATTAATCTGTGATGCTTAAACTAAGCTTTTGTAATAAAATCATATACAGTAATACCTCTCATTAAGGGATATCTAACATATCAAGCATTTTATTCCTTAAATGGAGGTGCCCTTTAATAAGAGGTGAATACATATACTATTCAAAGGGACTAGGACCAACAGAATTGTCCCTTAAATAGAGGTGTACATTACAAGAGGAACTACTGTAGTTTATTAGCATAGCAAGAGCATGAATTCTATTATCTTGTTTCGATTAGTTCAATAATCAAAATATGGTGCTCATGAATTAGACATTTTAAGCATTTGTAGCAGCTGTTTGGAGCAGTTTGCATTTTTGTTATCATCTGCATCTCACTTGTGCTTATATTCAATATCTTTTATTTCATTAATATGCCTTTATTAATATGTATGTAAAAACAATTATTTCTTATGCTACTCCTATGCATCTACCCAGTTTTTATCTGTAGCGCATTGGCAACATCCTTGTTGTTTTAGAAGTAGAACTGGGTTCGGCAGGAGACGCAATTAGTATAAGTGTAATGGTTTGCTGCACTGTTAGCTGCTGGCTGTTGTTATAAATAAATTAATAGTTTGCTTCAAAGTTTTTTTAATCAATTGCAACAATTAAATGCATACGATATTGATAACTTAAATGCCATATGATATTGCTCTTGAAACAATCCAGCAAAATAAATTCAGTTTTAAGTACAAGTCTAGTTCTAGTAAATGGCAATATAAAAAAAAAGTTTTTAAAAAATAGCAGAGTTAAATGTTTTTGTAAGTGAATTCTTAAGTTTAAAAATATGTTGTCTGTAACAGGAAGAAATTTGGACAATAGTTGTCGAAAAATATTGTTTCTAAATAAGAGTATAAAGTATAATTATAATTAAATATTTCCTTTGCACCAACATACCATTTTAAACTTGCATGTAATTTCAACAGGCAACATGTTAAAGCAAATCCAAAATACAAGTATAAACGTTTTCTAGTTTAGGACAGAAATATCAATATTTAGTTTGAAACATATGACAATATTTATCTCTAGTAAGTTAATTTACCTTTTCCTTTGAAAATAAGATGTCTATAGTTGCTTCAGCCAGTGTACTCAACCGAATATCAAAACATTCACATAACCTTTTTTCACCTACCCTATTCTGCTTCGTGACTTCTAAAGTCTGAAAATCCTGAAAAAAACATTCATTAAAATGCAAAGCCAGATGCCGTTTTTTTTTTTTTTTTTTTTTTAATCAAGATGAAAGAAGTTTATACAAAAACAAGAAAAGTCTAAAATGATACATTCATAATATACTATTTGAAAATTTTGGTATTGTAACTAACTTAACTTTTAAAAATATTGTGACTTCAAACATAGATTAAAAACTTTCACATAATATACCTTTCCAAACATAAATAAAATTTCTCCTTAAATGTCTTCACATTTAATTAAAACATTTCATACAACAGTAAATTAATCAATTCTCTTAACCTTATGTTTTTAACTATTAAAAATTAAATCTTTATAATACACATTAAAATGACTGCTTCTCTGGAAATAAAAGGGTTACTCAACATCAAATGACTATGAATTAGATAAGAACAGTTTGAGAATAAAACATGTTGATTTTATTGAGATAAGAAGATAATTTAGAAAAGAAGCAAAAAAAAAAAAAAAAATTGAAAATGTCTTAATAAGTAATGTAGATTTATGGACAATACATAAAAGAACTTCCCAAATTAAAAAAAAAAGAAGAAGAGGGGCACAGAAATGGATGATCTAATTATAAACAAATAAATAAAAATGTGATAAGATGAATACTAAAAATTGATTTAAAGTAATAAATGAATTGTGCGATTGTAGATCTCAGATACATTCACAACTACTTATAAGAACTTTAATGAATTAAGGCAAAATATTTATTTAAGAAAATCTCATGTTCAGGACAAATAAAGTTTTATTTGAAGTAACATGTACAATTTAGTTCAGATCTGATTTATTTCAGTCAATTTATAAATCCTTTTAACTTATAAATCAATCAATCATAAAAACAAATAATTATAAAAAATAATATTGACATAAAATTACCCACTTAATTGCATAATATAATGAAATTTTAATTTCTTGAAACACCTGCAGATATTTTAAATTAATTATGAAACAATAACAGTGTAATAGTATATAATTGCTTTAAAAATACAATTTTTTTTTTCTAAATGCTCTAAAGTATTATTTATTCTTTTAAAAAATTTAAATATACATTAGCAACTTCAGCAGAAATAAAAAATGATTTGAAATATCATAATTTTAATGAATAAAACTGATAAAAATCATCACTGAATATATATTATTTGAATTCTGCAAAATTTAGGTAAACTTTTCCTTCATTTTTAAAGTTTTGACATATATCACTGAGAAGTAATTTCTACATTTATTTAGTAAATATACATAATTTCATAAAATAAATTATTAAAATATTGTAATTTGTTGGCTTGAATAACATACTTGAGGAAAGAAAAATTTATATAGATGTTCTCTCTGTCGATCAGCCCATGGACCATAGCTGAAATCAGTACCTTTTCCACATTTAATATCTAATCCCCACAATGGAGCAGTGGATCTTTGGACAACATCACCATCTGCAAGCTCAACCATTTCTGGTTCAGCAGTTACAATTCCTGCATTGAATTATAAGAAAACTTTCAGAAACTTAAATTAGTATCACGTCAGGAAAAAACAAATTTTATTCATTCATAAAATTAAAATGTACAAAAATATGAAGATGAGTAAAATTTTTTATGCTTTCAAATACCTTATATCAGATACAGTATGTTTTACTGTTTCACTATTTGACTGGAAAAAAAATTAAACTGAATAGAGAATTAAGGAAACTTTTCTCTCAAATCTAACTTATTTTTTCAAGCATGCATGTTAATCTTAAAAGTAAAATAAATCTGAAATTTTTGTAATGAAGAATTGTCAACAAATGAAATAGTAAAATAAAGTAATATTTAAGTTGCAGTTAGCAGAATTTTCAAAAATTAAATAAAATAATTATAAATATATTAAGTGCAGTAAAAAGCTTATATCTTTAATTTAAAGCCAAATGTATTACAATATATCTTATCAAGCTAAAGATCACATATTTCCTACTATTGTTAATTGCACCACTCTACAAAATGTAACATTCCTGGAGTTCACTTATTTTTATGGATTCAAATAAAATTTGAAGTGCTGATTTAAAAAACAATATTAAATTTTCTATATAATGTCTGGATATTTAACAATTGTGAACTTTTTGAAGTCTTAATTTCATTCACAAAATATAAAACCCTTTAGCCAGTGGTATCAATGGACATATATCGATAAAATCTACAAAAACATTTATGTGAGCACAAGTTAAGATATAAAGAGTTATTGATCAAGAACCATTTTACGCTACTCTCCCAAAAAACTAAGTTTTTTGACAATTTCCCCCACTCTCTAATATAAGTTTGAGACTTTTTCCTCTTTTGTTAATAGTGATACAGCATCCCTCTTTAGGCCCCAGTGTACTGCCACATACTTAATATTAAACTGGCTTACATATTATTCCCAAACATTTGTATTTCGAGAAATTTCTTACCATTTCTCCAAGATTTTTAGAAAAATAGTAATTGCAAGAGAAAAAAAATTTAAAAAATAAAATTGTTAACCCTCTCTTAGGTCCAAATTTTCAAAGAATGCATCTCAAAGACAACTTTCAGCTCATATCTGCTAAGTTGGATTTTTACCTTCTCCCTTTTACTGTCTGCACTTTATGATCAGGGGACTCGCAGAATTGGTTTTATAAAAGATTCCTACTCAACCCTTGCATTTCTATTTTGCTCTTTTTCAAAAGGAATTTGATTTATTTATTTCTCATGTCTCTAATTCCTCTCATTCAGAGTATAAAGCCTGCAATTGCAAATGAAAACTCCTTGGTAAGTTTATCCCATGATACAAAAATATTATAATAAAAAAGGTATTAATGTCTGCTCTTAATAGGAAACCCTAATGTCATCTGAAAAAAGATTAATCTGTATCCCATAAAAATTGAGCCATGGTAAAACGAGAGATAGCGTGAACTGATTTGTTTTAATGTAAGTATGCATATGATACAGGTTTATTAGAAGTCAGGGCTCCAAGAAATCTCCATGTTTATAGATTATTTATAAGATATGATCTTGTAATTCATTAGAAGGATTTTATATAACTCTAATGGATTATACTTTACAGGAGTTCTACTGGAAACAACTAGGCTGATTTCAAGAGATTATAATTAGTTTCAAAAGACAGTTATTGCATTAATGACAAGCACTTACAAGACATCACAACCATCTTTAACTTTTAAAAAAATTGTCTTTGTTTCAATTTTAAGATACTATATTAAGTAAATACAATATGAATGCATATTCCATTAATGCCGCATTAAAAATTTATACCCTAAGATGCATAGGGAAAATTATCTTTCACTATGTAATTTCAAAATGTATTCTAAATGAATATTTTATATTTTTTCTCAATGCATTTATTAAAAACATTAAATGATTGGTGAAGAGGTTCCTTCATGTTTTGTTTCATTGCAATAAATGCTAAAAATTATAAAATGTTATCTTTGAGCTCAGTATAATGGCTATGGTAGTCTAGTAGCCATGGTTGTAGACTCGTAGCTAACAGTTTTTGTTGATTCATGGGTTGAAGCCTTGATGCCACTAAAGACCTGCCATGTAGCCGAGGCTGATGCACATTAAATCTGTCGAGGTTGAAAGTCCTCCTGTAGGCATGGTGTGGAAGATAGAAGAGGCAGTTGCCTGCTCAGGTGTTATACTCATCACTTGAGCATAGCTCAAAATTATGATGTACGTCACCTATTGCCCTGGTGTTGCTTCTTAGTGTGAAATTAGTAAAACCAAACCTGCCGAAATTGTGAGCTCAATATATAAATTATTATACTCTAGACATAATATTTGAGGGGAGGGGGAAGACATAATTTAGCAATGTGCAGCATAAAAACAAATATTTCATTAAAAATTTATAATGCTTAAGATCTTTATAAAAATCAAAATGATTATTATTGTTAAACATTAAAAATATATTTTCATATATTCATATCTAATATCTTCAAATTTTAACTAACTTTATTTAAAACGTTTCAAAATCATTTTAAGCTAATATGATAAAAAAATTATAGTTGATCTAATTTTTTTTACTTTAAAATTATCACAAAAAGAAAGAGGGGATTACAGATTACTTAAAAATACGATGAATATTTATGCAAAGTTAATTCTTAACTCTCTTGGAGGATCTATTATGAATTTGAATTAGATTTATGCCCTAGAACTTGATTATTAAAAAGGAATGTGTGCAATAGAAATGAGATAATATTTAGGAGTTTCATGAGATATGAAATAACTCAACTGCTTTTACAGTACTTCCATGCAGAATTGAAGCGAATAAAAGTAGAGCCACCTTTTGGATTAATATAGAGCATTCAGACCTCTAAATGAAGTTAAATGAATGCAAATAAACATTTTCCTTTCCTTTGAGAAAATCTAACAGAAGTTTAACATATTAGTTTTGAGTTGTACAGGACACCCTCATTAAAAAGATTTAAGATCAAATCTAGATTATTCAATTTTCTTTGTGTATATTTTTGCAGTTTACCACTTACATGAGGGTTGCATTTTTTTTCTATAGTGAATTCCTATTAATATATTTTTGATAATATTTTACATTAATTCTAGAATAAAACAAAGCTTTAAAACAAAATAAACTCTAAATCAATAGTTAGACCTGTATTGTTGAAAAAATTGAGTCATTAACAAAATAGTATGAAAATTTACAGATATAATATTTCAATTAAAAATAAAGTTTTCTGTTTTGCATTTAATATTTGCATTCTGTATGTTTTGAAATTAGTATTAAATCTTCATAATTACAAGTTTTTTTAAGTCCAATTTAAAAGTTATTTTATTCAATAAGCATATACATATTCCTGATGATCTGCAAACCTCAAAATCAAGTTGAGCAAATTGCTAACATATTGCTGTAACTGAGTACACTGAATGTAGATAAAATAGATACATATGTTATACGGAGCAGAGTCTGATTGCTATTTTATTCTCAACACTTATTAGCCAATAGCATTTTAAATGGCAAAGTAAATTTGAAAATCAACAATAGATTTATTTTCTATGCTTGTTGCATTAAAGAATGCACTAGAAAATTAATTTGGCAATAAAATGCACAAAAAATAAATCTATTATTCATTGGTCTAATTACATATAATGTGAATGTATATATTTAACTAGTTATATGAGTTACATAAATAAATCCTAATACAAGGGTCATTCAATAAGTCCTTGAAAATTTCAAGAGATGGTGCTTGTAACATTTAAAAGTTGCTTGTTTTTAGTATGCATCACTGAATAACTGTCTAAGTTACTCGTATTTGTGATCAAGACATCTTTGACACCTCAAAAATTCCTCATCATAACTTTCTAGCCAATGAGACCATCTTCATCTATTTTGGAAAAGATTCACTGGAAGAAACAAAAATTTGGATTTTTACTTGATTTCCTAGACATAACGATGAATACTGGTCTCACTCGACAACTCAATGCAAAATTATGTCCATAACTTGACAAGGCAGCAATCAAATTTTCATTTGGTAGCAAATGTCTACCAAATAAAAATCCCCCAACAATAACAATTGCACCCAATGGCAACACCCAACAATAACAATTTACATTAATGATGTCATTTTCTTCAAATACAAGTACTTTTTGAGCTACCCTCATTATAGTTTGAATATATTACACAACTACATGCTACAATTATTACAATATTACCCCTCACATAATTACATAGCATTCATGAAAAATAAAGACAAAAACAGTTTGTAACTCAAACTGTTTCCTACTGCTTTTTCATATTCAGTCTGAAACATACTAAAATTGTGATTGTAGTAACCCGACCTCCTTTTTTTATGACATTATTTTACCAAGAAGCAGTTTTAAGTATATGGCAGAGAATATAAGTTTTAAACAAACTATGAATGAGTAAAAAAAAACTTATCAATACATTGGCCATGAAATACTTTTAGGAAAATTGATTATCTGATGTTAATCATCAATGAAACTATTTTAATTTTATATACCATTTTACATGAGACACATCATTTTTAGATGGATATATTAAACTTTTTTTTACTTCTTTTTTTCAAGAACGAAAATTCCTCACCTTTTTTTTTTTTGCATTTCGTTCGCATAGACATAATTTTTAATATATAGATTTCATTATTTTATTTTTAGATTTATTTTTCATATATAAACTAACTTCAAAAGTTAAGTAGGAAATTATGTTTCACTAAATTGCATTTATTATATTGTCATATTTAATAAAATCATGCCACTGCATTGTAAATATGCTTTTGTACAGACATTAGTTCTCAGAATTGTTCGTTAGAATGTTTATAATACTAAAATATTTTTACAAAATATAAATCATACATAAATACTGCACATTTTAAATTCAATTTATATTAAGTATAGAAATCAAAAATGTTAGCATAAGAATAAAACAACAATACCTGCTTCATCTTGATAATAATAGAGATCAACATAGTTAGACTGAAAAACAACAAATCCTTCACCCATATATCTTGGAGGTTCATCACTAAGGCCAGTATATTTAGGACTAGGAGCTAAAATAACCTTGAAGTTTTCAGCCTTGCATTTTGTGATGTGAGTAAACTGATCAAGTCTAGAAGATGCAGGTTTTGTAGTATAAATAATGTGAGCTTCCTCAAAATTGACAGAGAGTGTTGTAGGTAGCAAACGATTACCAAACACTAAACGGCCCTAGTAAAACAATCAATGAAATATATATATATATATTACTGAAATCATTTGAAAGAATAAAAAGTTTTATGCAATGCTTAGCAAAGACAGATTTAGCCACACAAGGTGCACTTTTTTTTATAATTATTACATTAATCAATTAAATATAAGAATTATAGTAAATGATGAAAATAAATAGAAAACTTTTCTGATATCAAAATTAAAGGGAACAACGAATTATTAAATTGAATATATTTAATCTAAATGTAATTAAAATTGAAGCAAAGGGGAAAAATTGAAAAGTGATCTGGTATGCCAAAACACTCCACCTAAATAATAGCCTCTTGGGTGGCTAATTAAATATTCATTTCCATTTTTTTGAATTAAATATAAAATGCATCATTTTCAATACAAGAAAAGGGAAATCAGAAAAAAAGAAAGAAGTAAATAAAACTAAATATTTCTTTGTGATAGCAACTAGTTTTAAATAATCAAGAAATGACAATAAATGAAGTTGCATAAGCATTTGTAAATTGTCAAACAAGCAAATATATCAAAGTAAATAACATACTCTTTGTAATAAAGATGTTACTTATAATCAGGGTTAATGTTGTAAGAAAATTTTAATAAAATTTAATATGACATAAAAAATATGAAACATGGATGATTATATTTAAAAAGCTACATCACATTTTTAGTGCTGATATGTTGAAATTCACGAGTTGTGTAATTTTGGCATAAAAATTAACATATATATTCAAAATAAAAATTATTTCATTACCAGCCTTAAAACTGTACAATTTTCCATTTATTTTCAATGCATCCATTTACCTTATTAAAACATCCGCATTGTTATTTATGTAACATTTTTACAACTACCAAATTTCAAATAAAATTGTTAATCTAGATTTCTCATAGTACATGTGCATATTTTGCTGCATGATACACAACATACAAGCATATTAAAATATTTAAATGTTATTTAATTCCATTGATATATTTATTTAAAATTAAAATTTTCAGTTTACAACTATAAATTATGTTCACAGTGTGTGATTTGCATCATCAACCCTAATCATATTTTTTTAAAAAAGAGGATAAATGCATTTTTAGCAAAATTTTTATTGAAGCACTCTTTTATTTGTTTAATGTAGAATGTTACATGAGAATGATGGAACATGCCATAAATGAATATGCAGAAAATCAATGGCAAATTATACAACATTTGGTTACAGTATAAAACAATTATGATAAATATGAGAACAAAAATTTAACAACCAAATTTAATGAAAAAAATAGCAGATAGATAACTCTCTTTCATAAAATACAAGTGTATTCTGATTGTTCT
The DNA here is from genome assembly GCA_019974015.1 of Nephila pilipes. NCBI lineage: Eukaryota > Metazoa > Arthropoda > Arachnida > Araneae > Nephilidae > Nephila > Nephila pilipes. The sequence continues at coordinate 192,820 of BMAW01091412.1, forward strand.
TCATGCCTGTAGATGCTTTACTATGGAATTTCAAAATGCAACCGTAACAGCGACTTTGAAAAGTTACAAATGATGTTATGTTGACAGCCAGTTTGATATCAAATAAATGTTTATGCATTTTAATCAATACACACAAGATTAATATTGAAACTTTTTTTAAAAAAACATACACACAATTTCTTAGAAAAATCGCATTTAAACATATAATGACGAAGTTAATAAACTGTCCTTCAAATAAAAAGGAAAAATTTCCTATTTTTTAATTCATGTAATGCTTCAACTATTTTTATATTCTCATATATTGTAGACAATCAGTTCATGAAAAAAGGTGATTCACCTTCACAATAAAAGTAATTATACAGGCCATGTAACTAAAAAAATTACCATTTGGTTACTGAGTGCTCTATTAACACAAGAACAGTGATATTTTCTGTATACCAAGAAAGACAAGAAGAGGTCATTTTGATTGCTCTCATACAACAAAAGACTGCTTCCCTACCTGAGATATTTTGCTGAAATAAGTTCCACAATACCTTTAACTACTAATTTTTTTTTATTTATATCACATTGATTACATACTCTGCTCATGCTTTATTTTATAATATTTTTTCATATTCAAGATAGTACAATGTATACAATCATTTTTTTTTTTTACACGATTTTAAAATAACATGATTCACGAAAAAAATGTTAACACAAATTTAGTTCTAGCAAGAATCTAAAAACATTTTTAATTCCCATTTTTACAGTATAATCAGATTTTTTTTTTAGTTTTTATTAACGTCGCACTAGAAGCAACATGAGGGCTATTGGCATCAGACCTCGTAATTTTGAGCCACGGTCAAGTGACGAGGATGACACCTGAGCTGGCACCCCCTCTCCTAACATCCCCACCACACCAGACCAATGGGAGGATTTTGGGCCTTGACAGATTTAACGTGCATCAGCCCCAGCTACACTGCGGGTCTTTGGCGGCCAAGGATCGAATCCGTGACCGAACGAAAACCGCCGGTCACGAATCCGAAGCCATGCCCTCTAGTCTACCGTGGCCACACAGAATAATCAAGACAGTTGGTTTATGCCCACACAAGCGTGAGTGATTTGGTCTACTTCGTGGCTTGTTTACTATGTATTCTAGGGTTACGAGGAATACTCGAATTTTATAATAACTTTTTTTCTTTATTTTGCTGTACCTCAATTTGATTGGGTTTTTTTTTATTGTTGCACTGGAAGCAACACGAGGGATATTGGTGATGGACCTCATAATTTTGAAACTCAGTCAAGTGACGAGGATGACATCTGAGCTGGCACCCCCTCCTAACATCCCCACCACACCAATGGGAGGACTTTGAACCCTGACAGATTTAACGTGCATCAGCACCGGCTACACGGCGTGTCTTTAGTGGCATCAAGGCTCAAAACCATGACTCTACGAAACCACCTGCCGCAAATCCGATGCTTTAACTGCTTGGGTATCATGGTTACGTACTTCAATTTGCAGACAGCATTTCGTTCTTCAGCTTTAAAAACTTGTTGAAAAAATTTTTTGTCAGTATACATCAAAAGTGAAAATTTCATAGTGTGATATTGGGCTATTCACAGTTTCTCTTCACTAACCTTGGGGACTTTTAATTAAGATTGATTGCTTTTGCTAAACAACCTTTGCCCAACCAAAAATGAAATGTGAATATGCAGATAGGAAGTAAGTAGAAATGAAGTGAAGTGGGAGAGTTAGGAAATATATAAACTCCGACTGAAAGTTGCGAAAGAGAAGCTGAAGGAGAAGTGGAAAGAGAGGCTGAAGGAGAAGTGGAAAGAGAGGCTGAAGTAGGTGATTAGATTAAAAATTGTTGTAAGAGGTTTAGTTACTACTGTTTTTAACAGTTGATGCAGAGTCTGAGTTGCAGTCGAGGAAGGATTAGTGGCAAGAGTCTGTTAGATTACTATTGGTGAGTTGAGTTTGGTTAACAGAAATCTTCCCCAGGAGAGCATATATAGTGGTTGTTATAGTAAATAGAAGTTAATAAATTCTGTAAATATTGTTCTAGTGTCTCTTTGATTGGTTATTGTGTCTTAGAATTTAATAATTGAATCTAGTTATGGCACAAGAGGCAGCCCGGGTTGGGCAGGCATCACAATAGTACAAAAATCAGCTGTGTGTTTTGAAATTACAACTCTATCAAATGCAATTGATGCCAAAGGTTTCAACAACATGCAAATGGCTGACATCATAGAATTGATGATATAAAGCCCTTTGGATTTGGACGATTTGATTGAATTTAAGGCAGTTTATGATAATAAAGTGTTTTTTGACAGTTTCAGAACTAGCTCTAGTTTCATTTTTTTTTTTTTCAATAGAGAAAGCCATATAAAATATTTCGACTGCACATCAGCTGCTAGCCAAAATTTAATACTGAACTTGTCTGGTTTTTGTAATGTATATTGTGTGGATGGAAAATATGCTTTACTTGGAATTAAATAGTTGCTCATCCACTATTATGTTTTTACAGAAGATATTTTCCAATGAACGTGTTCCAAACTTCTGATATTAGGGCAAATTGATCTGTTTGAAGTCTCTTGGATCTTGTTGACTTTATATCAAAATGCAAGTACCTCATGATTTCTTTGAATCTAACACAAGACATTGCTTCGTGAAAAAAGTTAATGCCCCAGTCTTGGACTACAGATTGTTATTGGAAATTCCTTTTAAAATGAAAGCTCCGCAGGCCTAAAGTAAGGAAATAAAACCATCCAATTCTTCTAAAGAAATACTCCAGAGTGGACTCAGTAAACGTCACTAAGCTTCCGCTTCTGGGCACTTTTGTATGAATTGCAAAATCTTTTCATTTATAAAGAGTCTTCAAACACTAATAAATTTTCCAACAGTTACATGCCTAATGGCAAATCAGCTCGGTCCAAGAACTTCTCTCAATACATTATCCTGCAGCCATCTTCCAACAGATAGAGAATCAGAAGGAGCTGTACTCCCCACTGTCCCATTTTAGCTTCTTCTTTATTACACTCATTCTAGTAATTTTGAGAGAGAGATGCTGGTCCCCTTCACTTTTTTCACAAATCTGCTTCGCTTTTGACCCCTTATTATGAGTTTTTAATTTCTTCCTTATGAAGCATTTGCTTGTTGAGTATCAGTGTTTATTAATGAAACTTCTTCATTTTCAGAGGAGCAATCAATTAGTGCAGATTGTGTAAAATGTGAGCATTCATCGGCTGAAGCAGATTCACTTCCATCTTTTGGAATATATTCTTCACATCAGATAAATATAATTTTTTATCTGAACTAAAATCAGTTTCAGGTATATTTTCTAACAGTTGAAAAATTCCTTTTTTGACAGATTTCTTTTGACGACGGTTCTTTGCGACATTACAATAGAAAATGTATGGCCGAACGAGTCAAGATCATGGAAAAAATGAGCTTGTAATTTGAATAAAGTAATTATAGATAACATTCAATCACAGGAAGTATTTCTCGTGACCAGCAGGTGTTAATCAACTTGCACCACCTCGAGTACCCCTTTCATCAAATCATATTCAAATAATCAAGAAAAAAATTACATGTGACCAGCGGGTGTTTTTCCTCCCCTGACCTTTCCTTTATATCTTTTTATTACATTCCTGCAAAGCAAGGGACAAACAGTTTGCATATAAAAAATATACAATAGAAAATGCAACATAAAAAGCAGTATTTGTTCATCGATAGAAATGACCGCAGTCAGCCTTTCTAGGTGTAAACACTTATAAAATCGATATTAATGAGAATAAGCACGTATTTTTTTTTCTATCTTATCTTTATGGATACTTTGGAAAAATCAATGAACAAAAAAGAAATGAAAGAATAAACATGGCTAAAATGATACTTAAAATTCATTTGCGGTCAAAATGACTGCTCCCGTCTTTCTATTGTTAATATATATGAAAATTAAATGGTTATTATTTGTACAAATTTAAATTTTGGCTGCCCTCTCCCTTTGCTAAATCTTAATTTTCAACATATTTCTGTTTATTTTTAATTTTTCTCAGAAGAAATTAACATAACTTACTTTAGAGATGATTGTTACAGCTAATACATTTAAATTTCCTTAAAGATATTAAGAACATAAAAGAGACTCTCACTTGGGTACATATTAAACCATGAAAATCTTTTGCTTTATTATAGGGAAAATATTCCAACGATTATGAAGGATAAAAATACTCTTAATACTTACAGTAGAAATTTCAGCTTTTATTACAGGTATTAGATCTCGCCATTCATATTTTGGAACAGTCATAGTATCATGTTTTTCTACTGGTGTTTGAGTATCACCTTCACCTCCCGAGTCCTGCCAATATGGTTCTGTACCAGATGGTACAATAGATGGTTCCAGACCAAATAAATGTTCTAATCGAGAATAAAGCTGTGAACGATTATACACATGAAGCTCAAATCCATTAAGAAGCATTGATAATCTAGTGTCAGAATGGGACAAATCTAAAAAAATACACATAAAAATTACAAATTTACAAAATAATTTTTTAAAATCTGAAATAATATAATTTAAATACATAAATTCATTCAACATGACTGGTTAAAAGTTATAGTTTAAAATTAAGTAACACAGAAATTAAGTTTTAATTGCTTCTGCCACTAAATTAATTACAGTTACAATAAGATACCATACTTGAAGCTAAAGCGATTTAATATGTTCTACAGATAACTTTAAAAAAGATTACTAGCTATTTTCTAAAAAAATAAATCAAATTCTTTTGCTGACAATAACAAAAAAAAAATTGAAACTGTTACATTCGTTGAAAATAATGTATAGTTTAATTTTGATTGAAATTAAACAAAATCATTATCACTGTTAATTCTCAAAGGAAACTAAGTTAAGTTGTTAAAAGGATTAATTTAGTTTTTAAATTAAAAAAAAGTTCTCAATACAAATGTTGGTTTCTTCCATTCTTTCTTCTTATCATTTCCCTCTTCATGGTTTTTTATGATTTAATAAACTTCAAATTTCATAAAAAATTACAAAATTTTTCAGAAGTTATGAAACTTTTAAAAAATGTCTCAGAATGTTAAATAAATCCCTTAAATATCTGACAGTATAAAATTTTGGTCTAAATACATTTTAAAGTATTTAAAATAATAGATAGATTACTTTTAAATTCTAAATAATATTACAAAAAAATGAATTTTTAAATATCATGTAAAAATGAATTGTAAAATGAAAAAAAATTTAATATTTAGTTCTTTATGTTTTGAAACTCTTACATTTAACATTTCTTGCACACCTGAAATAATCAAATTGAAAATTATGATGGGATATTATGCATCATTAAGGACAATATTCTACTATATAAATTTTAATTATTGATCCTTTTATCAAGTAGAATTTAAAAAATTAAGGGGGGGGGAACATTTTGAACAATCTGCTTTATTTTTGAAAGCTTATTATATTAATTTAAAAAACAATGATAAAAATAAAAACCAACATTAAAAATAAAACAAAAGGAAATATTAAAAATAAAATAAAATAATAAAAGCATTATAGTAAGAACTAAAAAGTAGAAACTTTAGGAGTGAAAAAATTACAACTGTAAAAGTTTTTTTAAATGTTTCACAGACTGTTTGCTTAAAGTAATCAAGAACATGCCCAATCTCTAAACGCAATTTTTAGATTCTCACACAACCAAGTTGAAACATAAGACCATTTAAGCATTCTCCACTTAATTCTGAATTTTAAAAAAAAGGGAGGTGGGCTTCTTTAATGGAGTGTTTATTTTGGATGTTAATTAATCCATGAACATTATGATTTAGTTTTTTTTATTTTTTATATCTATTAATGTCAATTTTGTCTAGCAGCAATGCGAATTGTGAAAATTCTTAAGGGCTCCCCCTCCTTGTTTTTAAGATTAAATAACATCCTAGTTTGTCAGATTATTTCACAGAAAACATTCTAGACAAATGTGATATTTCAAAAATTAGATAGATACTCAGCCTGAACTTTTAGAGCAAATTTATAAAATTATTTTAAGAATAATAACTATACCTCAACAGTCTTTAAACATTAATAGTCAGCTCAGCTCAGCTCTCCAAAAATCAACAATCTGCAAAAGGTTCAAATATTTATCATACCTTATAAATGAATTGGCTTCTTCCCAAGTTCTGTATCCTTCTGCTTAATATTATTATTTATTTTTGAGAGAGTATGTCTTCTGAGTAATGTGCCCAGTACTGTTTTATGATCTCAAGAAAGAATCTTACTTATTTACTAATTTAAAATATAAAATTAGCAAGTATTGCAAAACAAACTATATATTTTACCTTCAGATATTTCTTTGCGGACATATGGATACCACCAGCGAAATATAATCCACCCATCTTGAGCTCGCCATGTACAATCTTCAGTAATGTAAGCAACATCACGAAACATAATTTTTCCCGACAAAACAGAAATCGACAAAGATCCTATAATGAGCAGAAAAATAGAAATTTTCATAAGCATATTTAAAATGTGTAAAGCATATTCTAATGTATTTTATTTTTTAAATAAGATTTATATAATAAGTAAAACGAAATAGTACAATGGAAATTGTAATTTTAATCACAACATTATTAAGATGAACAGCATTTTATAATAGCATGCTTACAATAACAGAATACATTTTGTAGCTAACATATTTAACAAAAAAATTCTCATCTTTTTTTTTCCACTTAAGTCATTTTCAATAATATAATTCTAAATGTCCCTCAATTATAAATTATTTTTAAAAGAATAGAAATATGAACATCTTACCAACTTTGACATATCCTTGTTTTATGAAATGATTTAGAACTCTTGTTAAAATGTAACCAATGACTCGTGAATTATAATAAGTAATGTATATAACCCAGCTCATAGCCATACACAAAGCACACAACAACCATGCTAAATTTGAGTCTATTGGTATATTTTTTAAAGTTGCAGTAGTGTTCCATGTTGGAGCTGCAATACGAATAGGTGGAAAACTAGTACTAGAATCAAAGGAATCAAATCTGAAAGGAAAATGAATTTTTTGTAAAAAAAAAATTAAAAAGAATTCCATTAGTTTAGCACAGTTAAATATACAAAATAAATTACACACCTTTTAGTTTTTTCATGAAAGTATTGTAAATAACTAGTTAACCTTTCAAGAAATAAAGTCTATTAAAATATTAAATTCAAATACAAGGAATTCCCCTTAATTAAAATACACTCCCATTATTTTGCTATGAATATACTCAAATGAAGTATAACATGAAAATAATCTAAGCTGCTAAAAATTAACAAAATATAAGGAATATATATCCAATTCATTTTGAGTGTCTCATATCTAAATGTATAACAAAATTTAGATAGCAAAAGTTATGCAAAAAATACTTAAAACAGATGATTATTAAAAAATTTCGAAAGAAAACTGTGATTATATTGATCAGTCATTATGGCGGGTACAGCTTCTGGAGGCATCACTGAAATACATGCATTTATATATATATATATATGTGTGTGTGTATACAGATGGATAGATAGTTACATACATACAGGTAACCCCCACATAACATGGGAGTTAGGTTGCAAAAAATTGCCATGTTGTGTGAATTATTGTTACACAAAACAAAGGACTAGTATTAAAAGGGACATTAGGTTCCAAAAAGTTAAAAAACAACAACATGCTATTATATTTTAATAATTAAAAAAAAATCTTAAGAAGTAATACATATAAATGAGTTAAACAATGTTTTTCTATCAATGTTAAGTACTTTTAATAGAGGGCATTTTCTTTCTGGGAAGATATTCTCATTTTCTGAACACTTTTCTGTATTATTTTCAGATCCATGCTTTACAATTTGAAAAATTCTGTCATTTTAGATTGCTTGCTTTTAATCAAAAGATCTTTATAAATTTTGTTATATGGTGCTAAGCACTTGCAAAGTGCTCTTTTTAAATTTTGTGCTCCTTTCGTTTGAAGGATCTTCATTTAAGAAATATGACTATAACTGTTCGGCTAAGCCTAGGTCTTTCTTTATACTTTGAAGAGTAAACTTTTTAACTTCTTTGTATTCCAGATATCATTTCTACCTTTAGTCATGAATTTCTTCTTCCACCATTAAATACTGGACATCTTGTGCAGTCATATCAAAACTTTGTCCTTCTAGAGATTAGTAACATCTATACTGCCTCCATTCATCTTTCAACTATCTCGATCTAATTTTCACTTTCTATTGACTCCAGTCATATTTTTTCCCAAATAACCCTTTAATGTCATTGAAAATTACAAAGAAAACATACAAACAATTCTTTTAGATCTTAGAAAAAGAATAAAGAAAACTAATTTAAAAAAATATTTGCTACACACCTGGAACAAAAGAAGAAAAACCTAAGCAACAAAACATTTAAGAAAGCTATCAATATAACTTAAAAATTACTAAACCAATTAATAACAGCAAAAAGTTAAATATCTCTTCATGAAAAAATACTAACTAAAGCATAGAAAATAAAAACAAACAGAAAAAACAAGGAAAAAACCATAAATAAAATGAAATTTACAATATTTTTTTAAATTCTGAATTTAACTTTGATAATGTTTTACGAATGCCAAACAATTCCAACAGAAAAAAGTTATAAAGCATGATAGAAATTCCATGATAATAATAATAATAATAATAATAGTAAAAATTAAAAAAAAAAAAAAAAAAACTGCAAAATGTAAAAGAAAAAAAATTAAGTAAAATATATATGTAGACAAAGAAATATACTCAATCTTTTCCTAATCTAAACAATAAATCGAAACATTAAAAAAGATTACAAAAACTTACATGAGAAGCAATGCATAAAAATATTCATGCACAAATCTCCTGCTAAAAGGAAATTTAAAGTAGAGATTTGTATCTAAACCAAAAGCTTCAGTAGGAAATATATCACAATGCCCTCCCTATCAGAAAAGTAGAGTGCTTGTGCAAAAAAAAAAAAAAAAAAAAACTACTTTAAACAAAAACAAAAACAAAAAAATCAAAAAGGAAAAATAAAATAATAAAAAAACTAAAATTTATCATCATCCATTTAATTACTCTTAATACAACTGAAAGGAAATTCAACCAGCAAATAAATTTCTTTTAAAACTTATCCAAAATAATATAAACATCCTGTATTTAATTACAAACATAATTTTACATAAAATTTGATTATAAATTATAGTACTAAAAATATTCAGATTTAATGAGCTCCCTAGAAAGGGATCTTTATAAATCCCAAAGGGTGGGATCCCATTTATCATATATATTACTAGAAATTTTATTACTCTGGATAAAAAGACAAGAAAGATTTATCATTAATAATTAAAAAGAAAATAACATCAATATATATAATCATTTTAAAGCTATCATAATCAAAAAATTATGTTCACATAAAAATGTAAATAAATATTGGCCTCTTTCATAAAAATGCAAATAAATTACAAGTAGGTCCAACTTCTGGTATATTTTTAATCTGTTTATATATCTTCCTATCAAATAATATATAGCCTTATTGATATTAAATTTCAAATAAATATCTTTTAATATATATATTGTTATATTTATTTATTTTGAAAATATGCAAAATCACTAATAATTACAATTTATAACTATAATACACATTAAAAAAAAAAAAAAAACTTATATAAATCTACAGAATGAATTGAAAAGAATCAGTAAAACATCGAAATAGCCAAAGCAATCAAATTAAAAATATTATCCTAATTTTAAACAACTTGCTAAAGTTATCAGTAAGGGGAAGGAAACATGTTAGAAAGTTGTAGGTTAATCCAAGAAAGAGACCAATGTGAAATGTAGGAGTATGCATCCATAAAAAATTAATAATTAGACTCCAGAAACAATAACTGAATTATAATACCATTTAATTAAGAAAACATTAAATATGTTATATTAAAAAGTTGAAATGAAAATGCAAACAGCAATACTGTTAGTATTTTAAATTATGATTACTCCAATTCAATTACATAAAGTTAACATTCTCTCGATCGTAAAATTGCTATAGCATAACATTTCAAGAAGAAAAATGTGACAAAAAAACAGTATAGATGCCTTAAAATACACCTCCTAATTATAAAAAAAATTCATGATAACTGTTGATGACAATGAAGGACTTAAAATCATCAGTGGCTTTGATATCATAAAAGAAAAAAATACTTGCAATGTACATATTTTAAAATAAATCCATATAATGAATTATTTTCAATAAATATCTGTAAATACTTAACTACTGTTCATTTCATATATTTTGGCAATAATTAAACTTTTTTTTTATAAAATCTTTTCATTTTTTTTATTCACTTTAAATTCCAATAAATACCTGTGACTGTGTTATTTATACATCTTTTATTTAAAGATTAATACAACCAAAAATTCTAACTAAGTTACAATTTTTTAGAATGTATTAGCTAAAGATTTCACACCTCTATTTAAGAGACAAAATGTCTGGTCTAGTGGATGTCTCTCATTGGGAGTGAAAATATATATATTTATACCTTGAGAGAGTTGTTAGTGATATAGAAAAAAAAAAAAAAAAGATGTATAGACAGAATAACATCTAGCTACAAATACTTTTCCAAAACTGAAACTAGAATAAAATAAAATTCTGTGTTTATCTAAATTAGGCACTTCATAATTATCAAAGTTTTCAATTAAATATTGATATTTTAATGTGATAATAATTCTTGATATTATACTTATAAAGCATTAATCACCTTAAATAGAAAATTATTTTTCTGGTCTCAAATTCATTCAAAGACATAATAAAGAACAAAATCTTACGGTAGTTATTTTGTTTCTATGATGCAAAATAATTAAATAAAAACATAACTAACATTTAAGTGAAATAAAAAAATAAACTTTTACTTTAGAATTTATTTCAAAACTTAACCACTTTAAAAGAATTGCAAACAATTCTGAATACAAAATACCAGAAAATAAAACATCATATCCCAAATTCTACAGAAAGAATCAGAAGAGGAGAAATTAATGAAAAATTCAAAAAGGTAAGTACAAAAACACTAAACATAAGGTTACATTTGAAAAATTGCAAAAAGTAAAAATGAAAAACAAAGCAAAAAAAATAAATAAATAAATAAAAACATATACACGTAATACAATGCAATAAATTCCTACTCCAAGCATATTCTTAAAATATTTAAAGATATAAGTCAAGTCTTTATCCACAGTTTACCATTCACTTTCAGTAATCATCAGTCACACATTAAGGACTTATCTAACATTAGAAGAAAAAAAAAAAAACATTTCCTAAATCAACTAATTTTTTGAAGTGTGTAAAATGCCTTTAAATATTTTTGTGTGCTTCTTTTAACAAATATTCTGAATTTAATATGCATCATTTATCAGCTAGGAATCTATATAAAGAATAATTTTTTCAAAAAATATATAAATCAAAAGCAGTAATTTTTATTTTCTATTACTTAGCTTTCTATATTCCTTCCTTCAGCTGCATTATTCTGTACCCAGATATATAATTATTTCTCCCCAACCATCTTTTGCAAAACAACTACTTTTTCAGTACAGAGACTGTTACATTTTCCAATAGAACTAAGTATACAATTTTTGATAACAAATTTTCCATAACTTGGTTTATTCATTAGTGATTGAGTTATTAGTTAACAAGCATTAATTTTCAATTTAATCAATAATATAAGAGAAATTAACACACACACACATAATATATATATATATCTATAAGCAAATTTATTCCATATGATAAAATGCAAGTAACTAATTTTTATTATATTTGTAAGAAACAGTTGGTAAAACTGTCTTTTTCTTTTCTTTTCCTTCACCAATAAATATCAATATTTAAATTCCTATATACGAAATCTTCTATATATAAAGAACATTTTTTTTAAAAAAATAAAGATTTTAATGATCTTATTCGCGGAAAAATAAAATGTCTGCAAGAAGCATAGAAAGGCTTCTTGCAGAAAAGGAAATTTAATTTTGGAACATAACTAGATTGACACCAATATTTTAATACATTTATTTTCTTTCTTTTCAAAATGAACTTTAGAAAACAGGTAATCGTTTCTTTAAAAAAAAATACAGTTTTTTGAATGTCTCAGTAATATCTTAGCGCTCGCAGTAAAACGAGCTGCCAATTATTCAGGAAATATCTAACATTAAATACTAAAATTTTTGAAGAAATGCGAAATAGTTTAGCTAAACTCACAGTGCGGAGTCCATATTATTTACTGTGGAATTTTATATATAAAATAGTTGTCATGTGTGCATAAGCATCATATCGAGGAATTTATTTATAAGCCGGAAAATGTGTCAAATACTTTTCTCTCGCGTAGTTTCATATTTACAGTTTTCCGTATCACTCAAAAATTAAAAACAAAAAATTAGAAACGATGAAGATAACGATTTTGATTCTCAAGTGTCTATCATCCTTAAATATCTAAATCAATTTCTTAAGACAACTATCACTGCATAAAATATTTTAAAATGAAAATTTCTTTCAAATCAACGTTTAATAAAATATAAATGCCTATAAAGTAGAGTAAATTGCTTGATCAATTTCTTCTTTCTTTCATTTTGATTCTTTGGTCCTTCAGTAAGAAAGAGCTTTTATGTTTTATAATGATCTGAATATTTTTGGATAATTTACTTCAATATTTTTTACAAGGAAAACTTACATCGAGCAATATTTCACAGAAATTTTGAAAAAATGTTCATCATAACTGTAACATTATATCTGTCATCGAAATTAATCATTTGTTTTGGATTATTGAAAGAATGTTATTTTTGTAATCGTAATTTTGAATTTAAAAAAATGTGTTAGTATACAAAAGACTTATTTGAAGCTCCTACATTAGTTTTCAAGTCTATCTAATTGGGTGGTAAATGAAATAAAAATTGTGTAAGGGATTGTAGCGCCGCTAGTAATCTTTCCGAGATTGTATTGTCCAAGTTTAATGTGATCTCTGTTTTTAAACCAGGTGCATCAAGCAATTTATTAATGTTGTCTAACGCAATCATTTTAATTTTTATATTTAATTTTGTTTCTTGTGTGCCTCACACTCATAATAGTAAAGCAGGTAGCAAAGAAGAAGTGGAACATGGGTTTTTTGTTCCTCGTGACAGCAATCATTATAAAGATGGAAGACATGAATCTAACTTTGATCATGAATCTGTATTAGGTAAGTTTCGTATTATTTTGGAAATTTTATGAAATTGTATCATCATTAGACTGTTATAGATGAGAATCTTTGTATCTCATCTCAGAATTCATTTCTTTCATGTAGTAATTGCTTTTTTTTTTTTTGTTTTGTTTTGTTTTGAAGTCAAATTATCATTTGGTGTTAAATTGAGTGGAATAACCGAAACGGAATGAATTCAATATTTTCTTATCTACCTAAATAAGCATAAGAATTAGGATTATATAAACAGGGTTCAAACAAAGGCTGAATAGAGTTCTTTCTTTGATTATAGAATAATTCCCAGTTTATAATTCCATAAATCTTGTCATTTCTTAAAAATTTTTGTTCATGTGTTTGTCTTTTTTAATTTTCAACCTGAAAAATGTGTTGCAACAATGTAGTTTATTTTCCTAAGGTATTGTCAATACATATATATATATATACACATAATAAAACCTTTAAAATCATATTAATTAGGACCAGAGTAGGTATGTGATATTTAAAATCTGGATTAACTAGAGAGTTGAAAAGTGAAATAAAATCAAACAGACTTGCAGTAAATCATCTTCTGATTAAACAAATTGAATATGAATCATGATGTCTACTTTGTGAACAATAGAAGTGTTTTACTGCATTTTCCAGTAGACAATGTAGCACAGTAATCCCATTTGTCTCTGATGGTTAAAGGTGTAACCAAGATTTTGTTGATTTTGTACAAAATGGATATAAATTTCCTCTCTTTTTAGTACATTCATGCTTGTTACAAGGTTTCGTTTAAGAAAATAATTTTCAAAAATACATGGATCGAACAAATAAATATTATGGAAATTTGCAGAGTGCTTTTTACATTAAAAAAAAAATTCTTGCAGCCATTATGGAAATGCAAGTTGTATCTGTATATAATGCATCTGATAAATGTAAGTACTGGTGTTTTTTTAAGTTACAATTGAAGTAAAGGTACTAGAGCAGTTAAAATAATGGTTGTAACGTGGTTTAGTTCACACCCATAGCGATAGAATTATATGTTTGAGATAAATTGCCAAATATGGCAACTCTCACTTTTCTGTTTAGATGTGAATGTTATATATGGCAATCAGTTTTGAAGTAATAGTGCTTGTTCAAATTTTATTAAGTTTTTTTGGTGGATCAGAGAGGATTATACATGCACCTGAAATAGCTTTGAAACTTATGCTGGATAAGAAAAAAATGTGGGTGTCTTTATTCAAGAAGCATTTTTTTCTGATATTTCTTATATGTGTTCTCACATGAATGACATTGTTAGAAGAAATGTATCTTTAAAAATGAGAGATTTGTTGAATGCATTTGATAACAGCTAGGAGAACCTGGAGTACTTGTGGAAATAGAAATGTATCTAAAATTGGGAAAATGATAAGTTCTTAAAACATTTCACTGATCCACTGGCCAAATATGTTACACTTTTTTCATATTCTTCCATTTAGTGTTCTACTGAGCTCTAATATGCCAATTACAGGCAAGGTACTATGTTTTACTATAAATATTAAATCCTTTTTATTTATGTTTCTGAAGTTTTTTTTTTTATTAAATAACAAGATGTAAACTTTTTTTATTTTGATTATGAATGTCATAAATTTCAAATTTTTTTTTTATGTGTTCCAAAAGTATATTGATAACAATTGCAATTAGAATTACAAATTTATAATCAAAAAATTTGCATGTTCTAAGTACTTTTTCTATCTCATAATTGTTGTAAAATAATATAGCTAATCGGTTTTTGGATTTGAATTTTATTGTAGTACGCCTTGTAACATTGAGTTCTCGCAAGCTGATAAAACTGAAATTTGCATTTAAAATATAAAGGAATGAAGGTTTCAGAAATTTTGAAGCACATGCAATGCAACAGATCTGTTACATTTAATATTTTGTCTTAATGTGGCACATCAACAGTAAAGAAGGAAACGGAGAACAAATAAGACATATTGATAGATATCAAGATAGACAGCTTTTTCCAATGAAAAAAGGTCTTATCAAATTTCCTATAACCTAGTCATCACAGTATTGAGATATACAGTTTATCATTGCTTACTAGCAAACAGATTTAATTATTATTGTACTATGTGGCTAACACTAATGCTCAAAACTGTTGAAATGATGTTTAGTACACCACACTCTTGTAACAAAAAAAATTTGAAACAAACTACGAAACTACATAAATGTATGCTTTTTTTAATGTTTATTTCATTAACTCTTTTGCAATAATGAAACCAATTTAAAGAAGAAAAAAATTCTTAATTTCATGTTTACATCAATAATAATTGCTTATTCTTTTTTATTTCGAAGTAGATATATAAGTAACAAATGTTTAAATATCTAAATGAGTTTTCTGTAGTACCATGGTCTAACTTAGAAAGAGTTGTTCATAGCATTTGCATACAAATATTTACCTTTTAATAATAATAATAAAGATAAAGACAAAACAAAGTAAAAGTTTCAAATCTTAACACACAATATGAAAGTTTCATCTTGCTATCTTGGAACTTTTTTCTAAATGCATTTTAAGTACTGAGCTATGGATTTAAAAAATTCATATAGAATAACTTTTTTGCATGTTTCAGGGGAGAGATGTTTCTTTTTAGGTTTTTGTTTGTTTGTCGTCATTGTTAGGTTTCTTTTTAAATTTTGAATGAAAATTATAAATTGGAAAGAGACGTGGGTTTTAAAAAATATTCAATTTAAAATTTTTATTCAAAACCCTCAAAAATGCCGTAAGAATTAAAAATAATTTTTGAAAATAAAAACATTTATGTGTGAGCATGATTGTACTTAATTTTGTTACAATAAAATGTAACTCATTGTATGAAGGTACTGAAAGGTAGAATTTCTGTGACATTGAAACCCTTACCACCACATCTTATTCATTCAGTTACATTTTATGTAATTAATATCTCCCACAACTCAAAATTGTATGTAAAAAGTTAAACTTTTGTTGAATTCTGGAATCAGAGGATGCCATTTTACTTAGGAAGTTACTGCTAACAAAGTTCATTTGATTTGTAAAAAAAGTATTTGATTATGGGGTTGTTAGCTGTCTGATTGGTTGAGTTAGAGGAGGATAGTAACTGAAGCAGGCTATGATAGTCAAATTTATGAGATTGTTGGATGGTATCATCTACAAATTGACTGGGTTTAATTTCCTTTGTACCCCATTCAAATAATTCACAGCTTGCTTCAAAAACGAGCATTCATAGTCTGGAGTAAATACATCTGACTAATAAAAATTTTATCCAAGTAAGAACTCCTCAGGATAGTATTCTGAGCCCTTGTCTCTACAACATCTGCACGTGTGCGACTCCCCACCCCCATCAGTGAACTGTCTGTTTGTTGACTATTTTGGTGATTCTTGCACAGTGTATGAATTTACTTTAGAGGAATAGCTTACGGGTTGACAGATAGCAATGACGTAGAAAAATATCAAGTTCTTTTTAATTATGAAATTTGAGAGCTTTGAACTCTCGCAGAATTTATATAAATTAATTGAAGAAATAAAATGGGTTTAAAGGTTCGTTAACCGAGTGTCCATTTATACTATAGATTAGCTTACAAACACCACATTAGTTATATTTCTAATGAAATGTGGATTAAAATCCTTCCTCAACTCTTCGTTAAATGATCAGAATTTATGATTGCAAAACCAATTTTGAGACACAGAAATCCATTCTATGCATGGGACAAAAATTGAACTAAATTTGCTACGAAAATAGAAAAAGATGTTGCAGTATTGTAAGGAGGGGAGTGAAAAGCCTAATTTTGGAGTTGTGCTACAATCACTTGCTCACTATTCCGCCATGATAACGTAAGGATTATTCTCATTGTCTGGTCAGTTCAAAACCAAAATAAGATTGAGACTAAATGATGTCAATGAATTCAGAATGTTTTCTGTGAGCACACTTTTATTCTGGGGGGGGGGGGGGGTGTGGGCTGCTGATTATTTTTATAGCTCTCAATATTGGATAATAATCGGTGCATAGTAGGTGTGAAAATTATTCATACATTGATAGTCATTATCTAAAGAAGTCTCTCTGTTAAAAAAAATATGTAGTTAAATTACATAAATCATTAGGTATGTATAATAGAATACAATTTACAATTCCCGTGTAAAATTTACATGATAAAAAATTACATATACAAATTTTAAATGAATAAAAATTAGATATCACTAACTTGTAGTGTAGAAAGTATTCGTACAATGCACATAATCTCAAATGCTTAAACTAGCATTTCAGAATTAATACCATGTAAGATATCTTTTATCTTGAATTATTGCTTTGATCCTTATTTGTATAGATTCTATCAAAATTGATGTCAATGATATAGAAATGTAGTCACATTCATGTTTAAGAGAGTTTAATACGTCTTTTTTTTTTTAAATCTACCAAATTCGAACATTCCGATTAAGAATTTCCCATTACATGGCGACATATCTTTTTCAAAGCGAAAAATGAATCAAAATCCTATGCATTTGTAAAGTACTATAATTTTATTAGCATTGTTTCCTGGAATGTAATATTTTCGGGAAACAACAAACAGATATTGTATTAATTAAAACATGTTCAATGTACAGTTTTTGAATTAAATTAACTTTATTATTGAATTTATCGTAATTAGGAATTTTGGAACTCTTTTTGCGAGTCATGTGTATTCTGAGTAGCTTTTTAAAAAAGTTCCAATATCAGTTTTCAATATTTTTCTCACCATAGGAAAATAAATAATCTTCAAAATGACAAAGCATGAAACACGCTGACTTAAAGTTTTAAATAAATTTCTAAAGTTTAATATTGAGTTTTCAAATTTTAAAAAGGTAATTGTCATTAAATACCTGTAATTTAAAATTACTTCTTTAAAAATTCAAACTAGTTCTTTATTTTGAGTACTAACTTGGTCAGAATCTGTGAAAATTTGATTAATTCCATTGAACGGATTTGAAAATATGTGCATAATGCTAGAGAATGACGTCCTGAGGAAATTTGTATCAAGCATAAAATTCACCATAGCTTTACATATATATTATTTTATTTGAAATAATAATTAAATTTGAATTAAAAGTGATGTGAAGTTTTTGAAGACAATAAATATCGGGTAATTAAAATAATTTGAAATTTAAAACAAATCTGCCTATAATTTACAATAAAAGAAAACGCACACAACATTGGATTCTATTGCTTGAACTGGAATTTAGTGTTCTTTTAAAGTAAAGTTAAAAATAATTCTATTATTGTTATTTATGCAATTAGTATATTAAGTTACAATTACTTAATATAAACATTAAGATATTTTGTTTCGTTTTACAATATAGATGCGCTACGTTAATTATTAAATGCTAAATTTTAAAATTCTCCTCATACATATGATGTTCCTTCTCTTAAAGTTAAATTTTTTTGTGTGGTCTTCAACAATTTTTTTTTTTTTTTTTTTTTTGTAATTTGTCGCACTTTCTTTGTACGGATATTAAGATGTCTCTCTGCAATCTGACTCCTTTTCAAATCTATAGATGTTGCAAAACTTTGCACGCACTCACTAACAGTCAGACCAAGTGATAGCATGATTTTTCGTCTACTTTTATTCTCATCATTGTAAAGGACAATTGCTTCATTTGTAGAAATTTCAACTATCTTTCTATCACAACAAAAAGTTTATGAGCCTAATTTCTATATGAATGAATTTATGAATCCATTATTGTTTTGTGTTTTTTTCTTTAGACACTAGTGTAGAAGTTTAGGTTGCAATAGATCATTGAATATTGGTTTTATGGAATCCATTACTACCATTAACAGTGTGTAAATATGTTTAAAATCACCCTGACAACCTTCTAACGAGCTATTTTGGTGTTTACTCTAAGAATTACGACCCTCAGGACAAAAGTTGAGCAATGGTTCTTAGTTACCACTTGAACGGAGATGAAAATACACCGCCCAAATTCCTTTTTGCGTACCTGCAAGACATGCTTTATTTTGCCTGATTGCATATCTATGATGCACTTTTCTCAAGTCATTCATTTTGTCGGCGAAACTTCCCCTCCTACCAATTGACTTCCTTTTAATTGTTTTGAGTTTGTTCGCTTCATTTTTCGTAAACGAAATCCCATTCTTTTTTGGACCTGCCCGATACATTTTATTAATTTATTTATTTTACTGGAGTGTCTTCTGCTTATAAATTAGGTGCAGTTATAGATTTTAAAAAAGCTTTCGCATCACCAGTGTAAGAAACATATCTCGCAGAATGATAACTTTCCGTCATCTGAAATATTTTAACCATTCCAACAGTTTCCACTATAACAACGGAGTTTTTATAATTTGTCGTTATATTTTGCGTTATTTTCCACGGTTAATAAGCATGGGACCCTTTTCATCCTTTCTATGAATCACATACCTTACAAATAAGATAACTCTTTCGCAATAGTCACTTTTCCAATTCAGTCTTCTGTAACTGCACAAACCCAACACGAAAGGAATAATTATAGTTTTCCATGTCCCATCCCCACTGATAATAATATCTGACAAATTGTAAGTATCACTTCTTCTAAAGTAGCACTTTGTGTTGATGCTTTCACAACTTCTTTGGTGCATTTTCGCAAAATATTCACAGCATTATTAAAAGATTTTTCAGCTACTAGTGGAGGTATGAGTAAGGCTATGATACTACAGAAAGTTGTCATTGCGGCATGACCCTTTCCGATTGCCCTCATCGCATACACAAAACATCTGTTTATTTCAGGAATGGTTTTTTTTTCCTTTACCCAACATTTTAGATTTTTTTAAATGAATATAGCACCCTGCAGTTCTCATGTACTTCTGAATAAATGTAAGACAAATCTCTAATGGAATTCTCTCTGTGGTATTTCTGCCACACTTTTTATAAGGTTAGTTCTTTATATTTATAGGTATAAATGTTTGTTAACATAATGTTTTTGTCAAGCACTCCATAACCATCAAAACTACAATAATTTTTAGTAAGTGATGAGCCATCATCTATTTAGATCTTTTTTCCGAATGAACTGTTCTCCGATTCATTCACACTCTGTTCAGATTTGCATTTTGTATAAATATTACCTATAATCTTCCTTTTGGGGGTACGTTTACTGACAATCTGTATGACAAAATAAATAGAACTCGCACACATTCAAATTAAAAGGTTTTTTTGAACTTGCAATCCATGTAGGAAATTCTGTGTTGTCTGTCTAATTTGAATCCCATCATAAACACTTTAAAAATTTGCATTTGTTTCTGTGTAGGAATACTTTTTATGTGTTTCAAAGCTACTGAGCCTTTGTTTTCCATGTATCTAAAACATTAATTATAAATATATATAAAATTAAATATTGAGTTTTTTTTAATCCCACATTCATATTTGTAAAATAGTATTTTATTAGATGTTACCTTTTGAATAATTTTATTTTAATTACCATGATGGGCGCAGTAGCCTTGTGGTTAAAGCTTTGGACTCGCGTCCGGCGGTTTCGTTGAGTTGTGGTTTCGAGTCTTGATGCCACTAAAGACCCGCTGTGTAGCCGGGACTGATGCACGTTAAATCTGTCGGGGTCCAAAGTCCTCCAGTTGGCGTGGTGTATAAGTTAGGAGGGGGTGCCAGCTCAGATGTCATCCTCGTCACTTGAATGAGGTTCAAAATTACGAGGTCCATCACCAGCATCCCTTGTGTTGCTTCCAGTGCAACATTAATAAAAAAAACCAAACCAATCAAATTGAAGTAAGTGGAAGTTAGGAGAGGGGGTGCTAGCTCAGGTGTTGTCCTTGTCACTTGACTGAGATTCAGAATTACGAGGTTCATCGCCAATAGTCATCGTGTTGCTTCTAGTGCAACATTAATAAAACCAATCTAATTAGCTTACTAAATTAATCATTTCTTTTGAAAAAACCCTCTTGTACAAATACTTTCTACACTTTATATTTTTAATTGATGCAAGGTGGGCCAAATATCACTTTACAGTTTCAGGTTATAATTTTTAATGTTTTATAATTATATATATAACACATCGATCAATAACTCCCGAGTCTAACATTGAAAACAAAATTTTTTTTTGCAAAATTTTTTTTTATTCATCAACATAACACCTTTTGTTAATCACCTTTTAGGGTGATACAATCGTTCCAACGCTTTTCCAAATCTTTTTTTTTTTTTTCCCCAAATTTTTTTTTTCCCCCGCAAGAAATCTTTTTTGTTGCGAGTAAATAGCGATAAACAGCTTTCTGAATCATCGACTCGTTGCTGTTTTTGTTCCATCGAAAGCAATCGCGGCACCCACTTGGAAAAAACCTTTTTCACTTCACTTCAAAAAACCTTTTTCCTGGTCCGATCGACTTAAAATTTTGACATTTTTCAAGCAAAGGTTAGTACTCTAGAAAGACCTGGTTACTGGTTTACTACGAGCGCCATCTCTGGGTTAGTCTCGGGAGTTATTGATCGATGGGTTATATGTAGGAAACGGCATCACCAACTTCATTTTAATTCTGTTCTAATGGCCATGTTGACACAATCAATGAAGAAAGCTTTATTCCTTAAAAATGTATTTTATTAAAAAGTTAAAAGCATTTTCTTACTGCAGATAGCACCTATTATATGGTGGTGAGACTTCACAAAAGAGTGCAGAGTGGTGACGATTCTCTTGGTAGGCAAGAGAAGGAAGAGAGAAAAGCGTGGAAAAGATTGCATCAGTTTTTATACCAAGCTGTGGGTGAAAGCAACAGCTGCAGTTAAAACGTGCGGTGGTGGTTAAAAGATAAATTTTAATGAAGTGATTAAATAGATTGTAGTTCATTAAAATAAAGTTAAAATGTTGAAAAGAATGTAGTTATTCAGGTTATCACACACACATATATATACATACATTCATACAATTTTTTCAACTAGATATGGAAGACAATATATCCAGTTTCCAAATCTGGGCTCTTCCCTTCAAATTTTTCATAACTTAAAATATGTTTGTGTTTGTCCCTTGAATTTTTTGACAGTTATTGATATTGAGCTGAACAATGGTTTTATGTTTATTGACAAAACTATTATCTTTTAAATGTGTGGATAAAATATGTTGTCTTTCACATATTTGATATGTAGAAGAAATATAGAGTGGGAGAGAGAGAATGTAGTGAACAAGGAAGATCTTAGCCCCTGGAAAGGAGTTTTTCCTCTACATGATCAAGATTGACTTGGTTGTTAGCAGAGCGGAGTATTCCAATTTTTGGAGTATCTTTAACAAATTGAAATATTTTTCTTTGAAATATGTAACCTAGATCAATATCATGGGCCTGCGAAGAGGCTTTCTTAATAGGTCTACAAAGAGGCTTTCTTAAGTAAAAATGATGCTCTTTTGCCCTCTGTGTGAGAACAAGGAATCTGTATTTGCATAGTAGCATTGGATAATTTTCACTCATAGCTGGAGTTGTATATTTTTCCTCAATTAAAATTCCAAGCCTTGGATTTTCAGATTTTGATGAAGAAAAACAAACAAAATAATTTTCACACAAGCCATTCACTTTTTAAATAGTAATAGGACTTTTGGCCCATCCTATATAAGAATATCCGAATACAAATTAAGTTTAAGATTAATTTATCTTTTTAATAACTCTTTACTCATTTTCAATGATATTGTGGTCAAGATTTTTCTAGATATTAGAAAACTTTTTGAGGAACATCGAAAGTTATATTTTCATTTGCTTCAATGTCAAAGAAATTGTTTTTGTACAGTTATTCTGTGAATTATAATATCTTAACTCTCTGAGAGTGAATGATTTGTAATAAAAATTAATTGATAGGCTCATAGCAATTATTTGTTTATTAAATTTGTTGAATTAGATTTATTTATATTTGAATTAATACATAACAGAATATTGATTTGTGGCGTGAATTATTTATGTTAAAATTTTTGAATTGCAAAGTATTTTAATTATTAGTGAAATAAAAAAATAAGTGTTTCATAAGATTTTCAAAGATAAATTTAATTTATATTTATTTTGCTGAAGTCTCTAAATCTGTAATGTAATTAGAATCAAAGAAAGCGAGGTTCCTTCTCAGGGTTCATTCAGTGTAATGCTGTATTTTCCTATTCAAAACTTTAGAACCATCCTCAGTATCCATTTTGTAGCTCTAGTGTTCTTATTATTTTGAGTTATGTGGACTTTTTTTTACCTGCAAGATGAAAATTACAGACCTCTTACCTAACACTTTCTCTCATAGATCTTTTTTTTTATGCATACGTATATTTATAAGTTTTCGTACAGAGTTACAAACAAAACGATAAAGTACATTTTAAAAAAAATATGCAATATGTATTTCTTCCTTAAATTTAATAACAGATATTAAGCAAATTCAGAGATAAATAATTGTTAATATTCTAAATATAGTCAAACTTAATTTTATGCATTTCTTTTTTTTTTTTTTTTTTTTTGTGGGATTTTTTATGTAAGATCTTTTTATTCGGCATATAAAAGAAAACAATCGCTGGATCTACCATCATCACATTAAAAAAAAATATATTCATTTTGCATCATCAATTTATTACATTATATCTTGGATTCTATTGCATTTTTCTCTTCAAATAACAATTTGATGACTAAATATAAATTTTCTTGAAATCTATACAAATTTTGAAAGAATTTTAAAATTCCAGAATGAGCTTCGATCTTGTATGTATGGTTGAAGTGACATATCTGTACAAGCAGCTAATCAAACAACCATCATTGCAAAAACTGATCACCAACTGCATTGTAATCATATCCCCAAAAATGTCAACTCTGAACGAGTGCGAGATTACATGATTTTGAACCAGTTGTCCTCAAGAAAATCCACACTCTCGACTACGAAGAATAATTTTTATTTGTACATTTAAAATTTTTTGTTTATGTAATACCTAATGTATAAGCAAATAAAACATTTAAAAATTTTATCCTGTGTAAAATAATTTTTGAATTGTTTAGAAAACTAATTTTTAGCTCTGTCTTGAGGATGCATTTTCCGTATGGAATTTTTTAATGCGGTCCCTATTTACTGCATTAAAATTAATTTAAAGAAATATGTTGCAAATAACATATATTTTATAGCTACTTATGAAGTTCCCTATATTTATAATGCGGTTTTTTTAAAGCAGTTTCATATATAAAAACAGGTTTGAGTGTAACAGTAATATATTAGTGCAATTTGAAGTATTGGAAAATTAAAGTTTTATTTTTATAATATGAGACAGTCTGACGGAGATATTGTGATTCATCATAAGTAAGATCATTAAACTATAACATTGTATTTGTGAAAAAATATTATATATATATATAAAAACTATAATTATTAAAAGAGAAGAAAATGTAGGAAATTCTTAGTTCTTAAAAAAAATAATAAGAATTAATTATTTTTATTTTACCAATAATTCACAACTCATTTGAAACTCTTTCACAGACTACCGGGAATCTATAAAAAATATTACATTCTGCAAAGAGAGTCCATGGTCCCATGTAGAAAATCCCTGTTTTGATGTGATATTGATTTAATACACTTATACCTGCAACATGATTGAATTACAAAAAAATCAAAGCAATTTTACTTAAAACAGTTATACTTTTAATTATCTTGATTCTCTATAAATAGGTTTTGTGGTTTATTAGCATATAAAATTTAATTTTAAATTATTTTCCTTGAAATTAATTACTATACAAATGACAGATTTTCTTTCTTACGTAAAAATTATCTTTTAATTAGGAAGTTATAATGCAGCAGAAGAGTATGATCATTTACCTCCTGAAGAATCCAAAAAGAGACTATTTGCTCTAGCTATAAAAATGGATGTTAATGGAGATAATTATGTTGATAAGAAAGAGTTGGTTAACTGGATTTTGAGATCTTTTAAGTGAGTAGTGCATTTCATTATTTTGATAATCTGTTCCCCCCCCCCTCCCTAATAATTTTCACGGCAATGCAATTTTATACTGAAAAAAAAAAAATAGGAAAATATTTTTCTTTTAAAATTAAAATTCAAAAATAATCTAGGTTTTAAATTTTATAAGGCCTTAAAGAGATGATATTTCCCCCACCCCCTTCCCTTTTGTTTTGCATTGTATCTGTTCAATTTCCTTTGTTTTTATTGCAAATTAACGAAGAAAAATTTACTTAAAACTTTCATTGTGGAATAGTGGTTTTGGCCAAATACTTCATTTTGTTTAAATATACAAGTGCTATGTATTCTCTTTATTTTGTTGCATTTTCCCTTCCTCTTAGAATGTTAACTGAAGAAGAAGCAATGGATGAACTTGAAGGTGAAGATGGGGATGAAGATGGAAAAATTACATGGGAAGAGCATGTGGCAGAAACTTATGGCATATATGATGATGATATGATTTTAAATCATGCAAAGGATTCACCAGAAGAATTAGAAGTAATTTTATGTATATAAAGAATCATTTTAATATAAAAAAACACGTTAAAATTTCAGTTAACCTAAAAATTGATTTTTTTCCCTGCAGGAATTTAGAATATTTTTAATAAATGTATCAAGGATTGAAATACAGAAAAGGGCTTCAAAATAATATTCATATTGCGATAAAAATTAAAGACTTTGAAAAAAATATTTATTTATTATCCAATATTCGGACATTATATTTATGTAAGATTGCAGCTGTGCCAATGGATTTTTGGTGACATACCTTCTTGTTTTAAGCCAAGATTGTATGAAACTAGAATTGGTATTTTATTCTGTCGATTTCCATGCCATAATGTGATTTAAAGACTTTGTCGTATTTATCTGGCAGCCAGTTTTATTCCATATGCTGGTTTGTTGTATTGAAATCTCGATCTTCCGAACCTTTCCCAAGAAAACTGCGGATCTGTCACCTGATTATCACTACTTACTCCTATGCTAAAAAATTTATTTTCAATAAATTTGTCATAATTTTATTAAAAATGTTTGATTGAAAGTATTCTAATTATAATACTTTGTGTTTACTTTGAACAATTTATAAAATTTACCACTATTAAAAATTTGTAAATTCAAAGGAATGGTGTTATTGATTAGTAAATATTTTGTTTCTCTCTTTATTTGTTTTTCAATTCTCATTAGAAATTATTTATCAGTTTATTACTCAGAATGAAGTAAAATGTTATGAAGTCAAACTATGTATCATACAGAACTCTGATTTATCATTAGAAGTCATAAATACATCTCCAATTTATTTATTTATAACTAAGAACATCTGCTTGTCTTATTTTAATATCATATAATATCTTAAATATTTTTATTTCTATGAAATATATCTTTGCACAATGCTAAATGCTACATTGTTTCATTTTTTGTTTTCCTTCCTGTAATTGTGCAATCTGTAATATTTTATCTCATTGTTTCCTTCTTTTAAATTACTCTAAACATTATTTTGTTTACATGTTACTGATCCTAGGAAATTTCTTTCTAAAATGTCATTGATATCATTCTCTTTCTGTTTGTAAATCACTTTAAAAACATTCTGATGTAAAATTTTGTTATAGTTATTATATTCTCATTTCATTGTATCATTATTACCTCCAAAGGAAAATGTAGACTATTTTATTTATATAAATCTTTTCTGTTATGCACATTATTTCCTAATAATAAGGTGATCATTATTTTTACAATAAAAAAGGGATGAAAAAATTTAAGAAAAAAGTACAGCTAAATAAATCAAACATTTTATTAATTCAAACGAAAATGCACTAATTATGTATACATCCCTTTTAATTATTTAATTTACCAAGTATTTTTTCATTGAATGAATATTTTTTGTCAGTATATCAGAAATTGTGGAGCAAAAAATATCCTTCATATTGAATTTTAAGGTAAATGCTGCTGCTAGAGTATCAACATTAAGCCTGAATTTCTAACTTGTCTAAAAATCATTACCAATGGAAAAAAAATCTTTCAACTGCGACATTAGTTCCAGGGTAGCACAATGTAAATTCAACAAGAATATTTAAACTTTCATGTGGAATGTGTTTATTTTTTAAATGGTTAAATTTTTCGACCCATCTTTTATCAATTTCAACATGTTGAATTCCCCATATTGTTCTAATTTATCAGAATTTAAATATACAGTCTTCTAATTTCTTCAAACAGAAAGAGTACAGACAGAAATGTCTGATTTTAATATCAGGCATTTCTGTGGATAGACTCAACATAATTTTCAATATCTGCCCAATTTACCTGTGATGAAGTCAAGAAACACCATTGCAACTGTTATTTCATGTGATATTTGTTTCAGACAATTCTTTGACATATTGAAACGTGTTTGGTAAAAATTCTGCACTTCTTTGGTGCACTCTTCCGTTATGCCCGGGTTTGATTCCTCCAAGTTTGACAATTTTCTTTTTTTTTTTTTTTTTATTTTTAAGGAATAAATTTTACTTCAAATCATGATTTATCTTTAGGGACAAAATCGTTCCAAGTAAGACTAACTTCTGTAGCTTAAATATGTTCAACTTCAATCGTTTGAATCGTTTTGTGGAAAATAGATGCCTTATTATGTACAAAATACATTAATATCTCGATAATTCACAAATGAAAAAAATTCATGAATTTTTAGACATTTGTCTAAACTATAAGAAATGATCGGATAACCTCAAATAATTGTAAGATACACTCTATAGCAGGTGTTAGAGCTAGCCATCTAACTTTTGACTTATCCTAAAAGTTTTTTGTACTCAATATTTGCATAACAGTTTCTTTGAATACAGAGGTTAACAGATTTGTTTTAAAATATCAAAAAGGACACTTTTCGAGGAAGGACAAAACCAGAAAAAGGAAGACGATTAGTCACCTTACTAATAATAACTTGAAAGCGACTTTTAAAAAATTTACAAGTGCTGAGATGTTTAAATTTTATAAATAAGCATTAGGAATATAAGTCCATTATCTAAATTAATTTTTTTAATTGATTATATTATTGATAATTTATAATTTATTCCTCTCATGATTGGTGCAGATGCTGGAAAATGACAGAGAACTTTTTAAAGCAGCTGATTTAAACGGAGATGGAATTTTGGAGAAATCTGAATACCCTGGTTTTTCTCATCCTGAAGAATTTGAATATATGCATCAGGTAATTTATTTATGTTGTCAATAAAACTCTTTGCTTAATTTTTATGTTAAGGGTTTTATTATTTATTTTATTTTATTTTTTGTGTTAAAAAAATTAGAATTTTTTTAATTGTTCATTAACGACTTAAGGTAATCAATATAAGGCAGGTTCCATAGGAAGTAACAAGTTTAGGAAAATCATGTCTAATCTCCTCTTTATTTGAAAATATTTTATTTCAATACTTATTTTCATATCCTCATTTTGCCAGGTGATCTATGATCAGGCCATAAGAAAACGAGACAAAGATAAAGATGGCTTTCTGAATTTTGAGGAGTTTGTAGCTGATCATCATGGGTCTCCTGCTGTTCCAACTACAGAACATTATGCATTGGAAAAAGATCGTTTTATCAAGGATTTTGATTTGGATGGAGATAAAATGTTAAATAAAGAAGAAGTATTGCTATGGTTGATTCCAAACAATGGGTATGTTATAGAATGTTATTAATAGATTTATTTTTTAATTTAACTATTTTACCATACAGTTATATAAATGGGGGCATGGTATTAATATTGTCACATAGAATGCACAGTTAAACAAATTAAAGAGTACAGAATTTAATTTCAATTTGAGACTTATATTCAACAAACGGATTCAAAAACCATCATTATGATAAAAATAATGAAATTAAGATTTTATTTTACTAGGTGTATATCAATAAAATGCGGATTTGTCTATCAGCTGGCATCACCCTTACGTTCTTACTCGTGGTGATATGACATATATAGCATTTGACTATTTCTAACCTACAAAACTATACATGTAGAAAATTGTGAGAGTATAAGTTTCAGGAAGCCTACCATTTGTGGGAGATTTTGATTTATTACTTCATTTTGAAAAACTGCTGCTCAAACCTATCAAATACTGGTAGAAGCTAACGGTGATCAGGCATTATCTATTTTGTGAATGTTGGTTCAATCGACTAAAACAGGTAATTTTGTTGTGAAAGATGTGAAAACCGCGGAAAAAGTTCTAAGATGTAATGCTGTAAGAATTGTTGGACGAAGACTCCTAACAGGTCAATTGAAAAGTCCCTATCCTGACACATAGATGGCGCTACTAGAATTAAATCCATATGTTTTTTAGTTAGCCCTAACCCTCAAAAGATGTGTGTGTAAATTTGACAGCTGTCAGATCATTAGTTTGTGAATTATAGCATTTTTGGTGAAGCAACTTTTGTTATTGTGAAAAAAATGGATAAAAAGGAATTTCGCGTGTTGATAAAATATTGGTTTTTGAAGGGAAAAAATACAGTTGAAGCAAACACTTGGCTTGAATCCGAGTTTCCAGACACTGCCCCAGGAAAATCAACCATCAAGGATTGGTATGCTAAGTTTAGACGTGGTGAAATGAGCACCGAAGATGGTGGACGCCCAAAAGGGGTTGTTACCGACAAAAACATTAAAAAATCCACAAAATGATTTTGAATGACCGTAAATTGAAATTGAATGAAATAGCAGACACTCTAAAAGATATCAACTGAACGTGTAATCGTATCATTCACGAATATTTGGATATGAGAAAGCTCTGTGCTAAGTGGGTGCCGTGCGAGCTCACTTTTGACCAAAAACAATGATGAGTTGATGATTCGGAGCAGTGTTTGAAGATGATCAAGTGTAATAAACCCGAGTTTTTTTGTCGATATGTGACAATGGATGAAACATGGCTCCATCATTTCACTCCGAAGTCCAATTGACAGTCATCCAAGTGAACTGCACACGATGAACCCGCTCCAAAGCTTGGGAAAACGCAACAGTCGGCTGGCAAGGTTATGGCGTCTGTATTTTGGGATGCGCATGGAATAATTTTCTTTGACTACCTTGAAAAAGGAATTACCATCAACAGCGACTATTACATAGCATTATTGGACCGTTTGAAGGATGAATTCGCCAAAAAACGGCCGCATTTGAAAGAAAAGTAAGTGCTGCTTCACCAAGACAATGCACCGTGTCACAAGTCAGTGAAAACGATGGCAAAAATCCATGAATTGGGCTTCGAATTGCTTCCTCATCTACCATATTCTCCAGATCTGGCCCCCAGCGACTATTTCCTGTTCTCAGATCTCAAAAGAATGCTCGCTGGGAAGAAATTTCTGTCAAATGAAGAGGTGATCGCCGAAACTGAGGCCTATTTTGAAGCAAAGGACAAATTGTACTACAAAAATGATATTGAAAAGTTGGAGGGTCGCTATAATCAGTGTATCACCCTTGAAGGGAATTATGTTGGATAAAAAAAACTAATTTTGCCAAAAAAATGTGTTTTACTATGGTAGGCCGGGGACTTTTCAATTGACCTGTTATAAACTCAATCAAAATTGTTGGAAGTATTAAATGTGACTCAAAGTGTTAGCTCATGATTGGAAGAATTCAGAAAGGTGGAAAAAGGGTACTACACGATTTCACTGAAAGACAAATGGAGAATCAAAAGGTCACCAACAAATTCCTGCTCTAAAGACATCACCAAAAGAGTTTCTTGTATCAAATCGTAACAGTGATGAAAAATTGATTATTTTGATAATCCCAAGCAAAAAGAAAATCATGGGTTGATCCAGGCCAACCATTTACATTGACTGCTTGACCAATTCGCTTCAGGAAAAAGACAATGCTCTGTGTTTGGTGGGATCAAAATGGTGTTGATTATTATAAACTCGCACTTGGTGAAACGATTAATGCTGCCCACTAACAACAGCTGAAGATCAATTTGAACAAAGCATTGATCCAAACTTCCAGAATGGATCCAAAGATGTGGAAAAGGAATTTTGCTTCATGATAATTTGCTAACCCACACCACTAAAGTTACCAAGGAAACTAAAATAATTGAATTGGGATGTGTTACCTTACCCTCTGCGTTTTTGCTGGACATTGTTCTTTTGAACTATCACTTGTTCTGGTCAATGGTACACGTATTGCCTGAACATCACTTACTAATTTCAAAGAAGTGAAAAAATTGGTTCATTCATAGTTAGTTGTAAAAAATGAAGGGTTTCTTTTAACGGAATCCATCTTTTGCCAGAAAAACGAGAGCATTTTATAACCTCAAATGGTACATAATTTAAAAAAAAAAAGTTTTAACCCTTAACTTCAAATAAAGTTCTTTTCCTTTTAAAAAATTCTGCATTTCATAGGTATACACTTGATAAATTAATATAATCAATTATAAATAAGAATATTAAGATGCAAGATGTAACATCAGGAAAATCGAGCCTATCTTGACTGTACTGCTTAACTAGTGGTATGTATAGTAAAAAGCTATGCACTTTCATTTATGCTTCTTTGAAGAAGATTAAATGTGGGCTCTCAGGTAGATTTCATCGGATTTTTTTTTTTTTAAATATAGAAACTAACATCTGCCAATATGACTAACTCCACAATCAGTCTAATTGGATGTAGCGCTACTGCGACTATGGCAGAGAAAACGAGTCTCTCTAATATATAATAAATTATGGAAAAGATAAAGTAAGATATATGATGCAACTTTAAGGTGTTAAAAATATCTATTATTACTGACAGAAACGTTCTTTAGCATAAACTTTAGTTTAAAAGTGAATTTAAATTACTATGTAATGTTTAAGTGGTAAAAATTCCTCTTTTTCCCTATGGGGGGGGGTGAAGAATAGTATGTTTCAAAGCTAGAAGTATGAGAAAAATTTAACTTTTTCCCTACTATCCACTATTATTATTTGTTTGTTATAAAAAGTATCCTATATTCTTTTTTCTATAGTCTTAAAATATTTGACAAATATGAAATAAGTTGATGATAATTTTTGTTTGAATAGTTTATATATATAATCTGGCTGATAATTGTCTTGGAATCAAGGACTGGACAATGCTGTTTACAATTATGACATATTTATTGGATGATACTTGACAAAAGACTAGTGACAATACTCACAACGATTACAGGACAATAATTAAAAGGTATTTTGCAGATGTTCAGCCTTCGCGCTGAGACCACAAGGAAAAAGACACCACCTTCACATGAGACAGTAATTGTGCCACTCAATGCATCCTCTACAGGTGGAACTGAATACTACCACATATATACATTTGAAAATATCTTTATTAAGACCATAAATTTAGCAAAAGCAAAATATTAAATAATTCGAGAAATTATTTTCTGGTTGATTTGGGGAAATTATTTTTTTTAAAATATGGAAATGCCTTTCAGAGTAGTTCACTTTAATACTGTTACATCATTTAATATTGTAAACTTAATTTGTTTGCTATTTTTTTTATTATTATTATTATTTTTCTCCCTTCTGTTTCCTTGATTTTTTTTTTTTTTTTTTTTTTTTTCCTTTTCTTTTATCAAAAATTTCACTACTATCATTAACAATATGAATTTTTATACTTTCCATTCCAAAGGAAAACTTTTAATTGAAATTATGGATTAATAAATTTGGCTTGTGTTGATTTTTTCAAATTGTTCTTTAAATGCTTTATGTGTATTTTACTTTTTCTAGTGAAACTGCTGAAAATGAAGCAAAACATTTGATTGAAACCTCAGATACTGACAAAGATGGAAAATTATCTTTTAAAGAAATTGTAGATCATTATGATGTCTTTGTGGGAAGTGAAGCAACTGATTTTGGTGAACAATTGCAAAAAAACCGTAAATATACAGATGAACTTTGAAGTGTTTCAGATCACACAGTTTTTTCATTATTTTATACTATGATCAATGATATATGTGAATATTTATGTATTTTTAAATTTTCGTACTTCATAACATTTTGAAAGTATTTTATGAATCAAAAGCTTAAGAATTATAAAATTTCTTAAATAAAGGATGAAGATAGTTAACCAAGTTGTATTTCTTGTCACATAATGCTTCTATAATCGTTTTATATGTGTATTACTTTGCTGTTGGTTAGTGTCAAGAGCTTATTTTATTAGATTTTAAATTTTTTTTGAGTATGCAGAAGTAGCGTAGTACTAGTATTTGATTCTATTTACAAAAACTATGGTGCATTGTTCTCATAGTTTTTAAGAGTTTGAATCAAATATATTTACATAATTATATTATCTTGATTTTAAATGTAAAGTTATATGGGATACCTGGATTTTTAATCATCAATTTTGTGGTTCATTTTTAAGTTATATGATTTTTTAAGTACTTTTTCTTTCATATTTAAATCGATTATCCATTTGATTAACTAAAGTGTTGGCAAAACGAATTATATCTGCATTTGTGTTTAGTTGGTTTATTAAAATTTTGTGTTTTTAGTCTGTACATACTACTCTTTGTCCATTTTGAGTTAAAATCCATAGTTTCAATATCTGGTGAATTTCCAAAATATTCGGTTTTGTAGGTTCGAAAATTGTGATACAATTGCTTATATCAGGGGTGGCGAACCTTTATGTATCAACGTGCCATTTTTTCTTTAAAAAAATGTTTAATGAGGTCATAGATGTGCCATCAAATAATTTTGACTTCGTGATTACTGAGAAAATAATTATACTAAATACCATCAACTCAAAACTCTTTTTATTTACTACAAAAAAGTACATTTTGCAATGTCTCAGTTATATGCGTAATTCAAATTAAAGTAACATTAGTGTGACTTCTGTTGCTACAGATTAGATGACAAATAACTTACATTAGGGTTGTTAGATATTACTTTAAGCATAATGCATGCTGAACTCGAGTCATCTGTGAAATGTATTCTAAGCAAGCCTTTAATGTTATTCATCTCTGAAAATAATTATTCGCAGGCATAAGCAGATGAAAATATGGTTAAAATAGAGCCAGCTTCTTCAAACAGTTAAATGTATCTGGTAACAAATTCCATGTTTCCAAAATTTTGCTATTGGCATTTTTACTTATATTGCTTGTCAATTTTTCTGTTTTGATTAATTCCAACTATTTCCTCATTTCAATACATTTTTGAATCTATACTGAACAGACTGGAAATCATTCAGCTCTATTTCAAATTCTTCAATTTCTAACCAATCGAATGGGGACAAGTTCATTTTATCAAATGAAGTCACATCCGGGTACATAATAAATATGAGTGTTTCCAATAATTCTTTGAACTGAGAAAATCTCACTGATAATTCATTGATTGAAGAATCGATTACAGTAATAAATTCTTCAGTGATTGTTTCTTCACCTGGTTTCTCATGTATACCTAAATCGTGGATATATTTTTTTTCAAGTTTGGAAAATACTTGTAGTTCCTTGTAATAATATAATTCCTGAGTAAAAACATGCAGTTTAGTTTCAAAAGCACGAATGATTCTATCATGGCGATAATTGTTTCATTTGTACCTTGAAGCTTCACTTTTAATTCATTGAAACGTTGGTATATGTCTGTGAAAAACATCAATTTTGAAAGCCACATAACATTCAACAACTGTGGGTATTGTTCAATTTCCCCCTCATTTTGCAGAAACAGTCTGATTTCTTCCAAGCAATCAAAAAATCTTTGAAGTATGTTCCCACAGTTCAACCAGCAAACATTATTATACATCAGTAAGCCGTTATACACCAAGCTGATTTCACTTAACAAAGCATCAAACTTTCACTTATTTAAAGCCTCCGACGAAATGAGATTGACTACTTTTGTGACTACCGCCATTACATTATCAAGAGATATTAAGCCACTCTTAACACACAAGGTTTGTTGGTGAATGATGCAGGGGAATTCAAGAATCGAATGTTTTACGTCTGTAATAAACTTATGAAACCATTTTTGCCAACATATTTAATCATAGACATCAACTGTTTAATTCTGTCTTTCATTGCACTTGCAATTTATTCCTTTTGCTCTGGTTCTCTTTTTAACTAACGAATTTATAATTTGTTTCAAAATGCCGTTTCACAGAGGATGTTCTACATACCACTGTTGCAGAACATAAAACACACACCGCTTTGTCGTCTTTATTAATCATGCCATATTTCTCAGTCCACCATGTTTAAAATTCCCTGATACCCTTACTATCTTGCACTTTTTGGCTTTTTGTTGAACTAGCCATATTAAATACAGTTTAAAATCGTAAATATAACACAAATAAACTTTAAATATACAGTTGTTTCTACGGAATGGACTATTATACTATGCGTACACAGACTTTGCATCATTAGCAATTGTAGCCTATGATGTAATTACGTTAACAAAAGAGCACGTTTCTTACCCGCTGCCGTGCGCCTGAACACTCCGTAGCGTAAGATCACTCGTGTTCGTTCATAATATGCTTCATAGTGAACTTTGAGATTGGTGGCTTGCCCAAAATATTGTGTCTTATGCCATCAATGGCACATGGGCCATTGGTTCGCCATCCCTGGCTTATATGTATGTATTTCATTTGATTTTTTTTTTCTCCTCGAAATGTATTTTTAAGTGAAATTTTATTATTTTCTAACTTAAGAAATTAGATCAGAAGCTTTATTTTTTAGTATTTTTGTGATTTTCTTCAAGTTTCTTTATAAAACCAATGAAGATTTTCCTGCAATATTAATCCTACAGTATTAAAAATTTTATATTACTGTTTTTGACTGTTGAATGATTTTTGAAACTCTTTGTTATGTGATAATCATATAATACAATATATGAGGAATCTAATTTGTTCCATTTGGAAATACTGTATAAGCTCTCTCATTTTGACATAGGGTTTAATTTATCTAAGTTTGAAGATATAATTCTGAAATTTTAAAAATTTAATTAAAATTTGTAAAGCTTTTTAAGGTGCATATTTTCTAAAATGTGAGAATTTTATAGAAGAAATGCATTTTGTTTGTTGGTAGTTTTATACAAAATTTATATATATGAAAAATTTTAGGTAAAAGAAAAACGGCTTTTCTTTTGTGTTTTTTTGAAAATTCTTACTCTGAAATATTACAATTAACAGATATATGCCTAAAGTATATACTTTTCTTGATCAACCTGATTTAAAAATACAATGCTTCCTTTATTCTTAGCATTATTCAGTGTTAAGTTTTCAATGAACTGTATAATCTGTTGAGAAAACTTTTTAAAAGTAGTGCATCTGTTTTACTTAGATTACATTTTCTTTCTTTTAATAACTTTATTTTTAAAATTTTCTTTCATATTTTAACAAATAATAATTAAATATGTATCTATTCTACCTTTTAATTATATATAATCATTTGTAGCTAGAGTAACTCTTAACAATGAATTAAAAATTATTTTGAGTAATCGACTTTTTTTTATGCATTATACTAATTGTTCTTAAAATGTTTCATTGATATTTAAGATGATTTTAAATAACATAAGCATATTATGTACAGATTGTTTAATATAAACTGTATTTGTGAAACTTAAATTGAGAGAATTATCATGTTAAGAAATTTCATTTTTAAATCGTCCTCCTGAGTTAAGTCTATTTCAGTTATCCAAAACTGAATGTATAATTCAATATAAGGGTTTGTATATATCGTTTATTCATTCTAAATTTTAATTATTGCAATCTTTATTTGTTTTGGTAAAGTAATAATCTTAAGAAGCATTTTAGAGATAATTTATATCTGAAACTTTAGTCAGTTTTTAAAACTAACATTGTGCCAAATATTTTTTACAATAACTTGTATGTTTAACTTATTTTTTTCTGTTACAAATTTATGTATGTGTATTTACTTAAAGAATCATGTTAAGAAAGTGTTTACTCTCTTTGTTTTTTCAGTTGATAGATATTTGTTTTAGAATAGAATATACTTTGATATGTGTAAAATCATTGATCCATTGTCATCAAAATTGTTGCAGAATTTGAAGATTGTTTTAATAGTTACTTAATTGATTAAATGCATAAAATTCTTGCTTAGTTTAGAGGTATTGAAAGTACTTATTCTTTTCATTTTTGAGAAGATAAATCCCATTTCGCCTTAATGCTGAATTGATCTCTGAATTTATGTAAATTAAAATGAATTATATTTGTTTGGTGTATTTTATTTGTACACAAATAATGGTTTATAGTATTTTGGATTTTAGAAATTAACAGTAGAAAAATAATTATCTGAATATTATTTTATTATAAACTAATTGCTAATTATTTGTTTTCCATTGTAAAATTTAAAAAAGGAAGCACTGGTTTAGAAGAGAAAATCTGTTTGTAGTAATGTGTTTGTGCCGATTAATATGAAATATGATATTTTTGTCATTAATAGGCTTTTTATAGGATTCAAAAAGCTTTGAAAAATAATATATTTTATATTGTTTCAACTGAAGTTTTTTCTATTGCATTTATGTATAACATTGTTAAGCTTTTTTCTCAATTTCTTTTTATTTGCTGAATAAATTGCTAAATATTAAAAAAAAAATGTTTCTCAATACATGTGCAATTTAAAGTACAGAACACATTTTGATGTCACTGTTTCTCATAAGAATTTGAAAAAGATAAATATGATTCAGCAATGTTAGATTTAATAAAATATTATATTTTATTTTAGAGCATGCTTGTCTAAAGTGCGGCCCTAACGCAAATTATGAAAATATTTAAATTTACACATTTTTATTAAGAAAATAAATGTTTACAATATTTTTCATATATGATCGATTCGTTGATATATATTTTGAAATAAAAATCATCTTAGTTGTGGTTGCTGCCGGTAATACGATCTTGATGGCATATCATTGTATTGTACATCAGGGCAATTTATGTGGAAAAATTTTTAAAAATGGAAAGTGTATTAAGCGTTGTTTTTTAAAAAACATAAACTTTATAAGATCAAAGGAATTAATCATAGACGATTTCAAGAGTTTCTTAATGTAATGGGCACTGAATTTGCAGATGTTATTTGTTATACAGAAGTAAGATGGCTCAGTAAGGGGGAAATGCTCAAAAGATTTTACGATTTGAGAACTGAAATAAAAATATTTATGGAAACAAAAGGGAAACCTGTGACTGAATTTGAAGGCGAAGATATATTTATTAATAAATATGTTCTAAACAATAACAGCGTTTGAAAAAAAAGTTGAAATTTTGGCACAATCAAGTAAAAGATTTGACACATTTCTGTACTTTGGCTGCACATAAACCTGTGAGTTGCACAAAATATGCTGCATTAATTTTTAATTCAATTCAAGAGTTTCAAAGTAGATTTCAAGATTTTCGAAAAAATGAGTATTTCAACATATTTTCTACCCCATTTTCTCTAGAATTAAATAAATTGCCTTCAAAGGGAATGCATTGAACTGCAAAGTGACATTCAACTGAAAGAAAAATTTGGGAATGTTTCTTTACTAGAGTTTTATAAAGATTACCTACCCCGCGATAAATATCCTAATTTTCACAGTTGTGCTTTATTAATGTCTTCAGCTTTTGGCAGTACCTATATTAGTGAACAACTATTTTCAAGAATGAAGCAGACAAAAAACAAAAATAGGACTGAGATCACTGAAAAACATGTTGAAAATGCATTAAGAATTGCAATCTCGTTTATTCAGCCCGATATCGATTTGCATATTCAACAAAAGCAAATTCTTCCATCTCATTAATTTGAATTTCTTCCATCTTTATGAAATCCAAACTAAATGAAACGAAAATTATACAAATTTAAAATAAATATGTACCTATACGTATCTAATTAAAATTTTTAAAAAAAAAATTATAGTAAAAAGAAGTTAATCTTTTTAATAAAACTACATAGAGTTAATTTTTATTTCAATTTGTTAAAAAAAATTGTTTGTGTGGCCCGGCTTTTTTTTTTTGCAATACTTTCCTCAAACGGTCATAGTTTAGATACCCATGTTGAGGAAATTGTTGCATTTTAAACTTAAACATCAAAATGATTTAAGTTTTAATAATGTGATACTTAATTTTTAACTTGCAGCAGAAATTTTAAATAAAAAATGCAAATCACAGATGGATTTCTGTTATAAAATTTAGTGTTAAGCCATAAGACTGCATGTGGGGTTTTAAACTGATGTTTAGTGCATAATAATAATATACTTACAGAAATGACATCAATTAGCATATCTTAATTTAACTAA
Organism: Nephila pilipes; assembly: GCA_019974015.1. NCBI lineage: Eukaryota > Metazoa > Arthropoda > Arachnida > Araneae > Nephilidae > Nephila > Nephila pilipes. Next base: position 232,124 of record BMAW01091412.1, read on the forward strand.
TTATAGTTGAGTATAGCAATATTAATTAAGGCAATTTCAGTATGCTTGTACCGTTGATCTGTGAAAAAAGTGCTTTTCACTTTCATGCGAATGGTTTTTTTACTTATTAAATATATTTTCAGTTCCAACGAAAATTATTACAGTATTAGAAATATTTCATCGCTTATAGCTTTTGTATAACTATACAGCAGCTTCTTAATATATATTTAATATACATGCTCATTTAAATGTATATCAAGTATTTTATACATTGCCAGACATGGAAAATGTGACACCATAAAGATTCGAATTCCATGGAATATGCCAATTTCAGAGAATGCTCGGCTAAACAAGTTGTGCAAATGATCTGAAATGCACATGATTATAGCACTAGATAAAAAAAAGGCAAATAGTATATGAACCAGCAGTCACTACTCTCTGTCATCAAAGGAATCCAGAATTTCGAGTTTTACCTTCCACAAGACACGTGTGAAGAATGAGGTGCCTGAACGATGATACTGAAACCAGTTTTGACGATCAGACGGTTTTACGAAGGAACAAATTGTAGACTTACGTACAGATGATAGATTTGACCATTATATTGCTTCCAAAATGCTCGTAGATGTGGTCACTGTGCAAAGAATTTTCACCAGATGCATCGAAGAACAAAATGTGAATAATCGTGAAAGACCAAGTCCACCTAGACGTACAACTAAACGTACGGACCGACACGGAATTCGGTGGCAGCCAATGTCTTAAGAGAACAGTTTCAAAACGATTAATTGAAAGCCACTGGCACACAAGCCGCCTTTTACGAATACTGTCATTAACGCCAACTTTCCAATATGATGGATAACGATAGTTTGTAAAGTTAGCAACTGGGACAATTTAATGGCACAATGTGGGGTTCTGCGACGAATCTTTGTTTTATTTTTCTTATAATCCGGAAGTGTCGGGGGAGATAGAATAAATCCGGCGGCAATTGTTGAACGCCGCAATACCGCTCTTCACTGTTGCATAATGTTTTGAAGTGCCATCAAACATGTAGCATTTCATTCATGCTTTGCATCAGAGGCACATTAACCACACGGCAATGCGTTGAAGCCGATTGTGCTAACTTACAGTCAGTGACTGCAAAACGGTATTTTCCTGCAGAAAAGCGCAATTGCTCACGTAATTCTTCAAACAGAAAAACCCTTGCGGCATGACCGATTGCTTTCTTAACGTGTAATGTGTCATGATCTGTCGCCGATCCAGCATATCTTGGACGTTATTTGTCGTCGTTTGCATGATCTGCCTCAGCCTCAATCATTATACGAACTATGGTGTATGGTTGAGTACATATGAGCTTCCATTCCTCAGGACACTATCCTCATGTTAATTCAGTCTGTACCTCGTTGGGTTGCTGCTTGCATCGTCGCGTGAAATGGTCCTACTGATTACCCTGAATTTTCATCATTGTATTAAAGTAATCTTGTACATAAAATCACTTATTTACATGCGCATGTCCTGAATCTGTATATGTATCAACTTTCATCTTGTTCTACCCGCTTTTTCATGATGTTGCATTTTCTATGTTGGGTGGTGTATATTGTAGTTTTTTGGGAAAAACTTATTACGATTGTAAACGAAAATTTTGATTAATGGAAAAATAGGCCATATGTGAAAATTTGCATGAAAGGGTTATAATTATTCTAAAGCGAAATTTACTGCACATTATTTAATCAATCAAAATATTTTTATTTATTGTATCCTTTATGTTCCTTACAAAATTCACATATTTTTGTTTTCATAATCTTTATTCCTTAAAATGATTTGGTGGTTGACCTCTAGTTCCTAGGCCTGTCACTGCAAAAACTGCACCCGCTTGAGGTTCATTCACACCTGCTTTTTTGGCTGTAGTCACATACAGAATATCAAAGTGAGGTCCACCAAAACAACAGGATGTTACATTCGTACATGGCATTTCAAGCTTTTTCAAAATGGTTTCTGTAATGGAAATTGAAAAAATTAAATTGGGAAGAAATATTTGTATTCGGTCAATTTTATACTTAGAAAAAAAAGTATGAAATTTTGTAAGAACTAGTATTCTCTCTCTCTCTCTAATTATTTTATTGTTGTCCCAGTAGGATATATATATAATACGTAATGATTTCACTTTAATTTTCTAATTTTTCCTATACTTCTGAAGATTCTATTGGGAAGTTCATCTTATTTTATACAAATCCTTATGAGCTTCTAATATATATGATAACGCGCTATAAATCTGCCGAGACCTGGGTTTACCCAGTTTTACATCCGTAAGAAGGTATTCCTTTAGATATTGTGTGTGCTGCTAAATACCTTGAGATCCCTAAATCTAATACCACGCGATCTGAAGAAATTCTTGCTTATTCAGGGAAAATTTCGCTGTATCCACGAGGGCTAAACGACACATGTGGGGTCCACCGCTATCACCAGCGAAGTGCCTCTCTCTCTTGTGAGATTAACAAACTCCTACTTCTTGATTTTCCAGTTTCTTCACTATGCCCCGACTGAATCACAAATTAATTAAAAAAAAAAAACAATAGTATCGCTAATTCTTTTCATTTATATTCTGAACAGAATAGTTACTTGTATTTTATCTACAAATTATATATATTCACAATATCTGATATTATTTTGCTAACAATAAATGTTAACCAAACACTAGTTCTTTAAGTTTACATGAATTATATCACTGAATGTTACACTTTTTCAAAATGTAATTTTATCATCGACTGTTTTCAACGTTATGTAATTTTATCATCGACTGTTTTCAACGTTATCTAATATTATCTACATATGATACAACTAGAAGCATGTAACATGCTAGTATTGGACAAAATAATAGGTATACCTGCAAAAGAATGTAATTTTGTTAGTAGTAGGGAATTGAGCCACTTTTGGTTTTATTTACAGCTTGTATCGATATGGGATTCACAAATAAAGACATTGCTCTAAGTCCCAGAGAATTCGTACTCATTCCTTGTGCAGAGCAATCTCGAATTTAGGTAGTGTGCGTGAACTTCGTTCACTAAAAAAACCCACAAAAGCTTAATAATATTGAGGACTCCGTGTGAATTTTTCCACTTCATCATCATGTTCATCTAATATTGTAGAACAGGGTAAAGCGTGATTATCTTGGAGCACAGGACGTTCAGAAGAACTTGAAGCATAGGGTGGTAATAATGCTTGGTTACGATCTTCTGTTTAGGACTATCAGTAGCTCCAAGCCACAATAAGATATCGTGCCCCACACCACCACAGACCCCTTCCATGTTACACGGTAGGAACAAGGCAGTTAGCATGAAATGCCTTTGCGAGTGTTCGCCAGGCAACTACACCCAACTCTTATTTTACTCGGTCTTTTTTTATCCGATTTTTAAATGACATGGTTCACCAATAAGAACAAACACACTTTTTCACACGAATTCCCCTCCCTCCCCAATTTCAATTTTTAATTCTAATTTTGACAGTATATAATCAGAAGTCGGTTAGCTTATACCTATGCATGTGTTAGTGACTTGGTTTACTTCATGGCTTGCTTACTTTGTACTCCTGGTGTTACGGGAATACCCGAACTTTATTATCACTTTTTTCTTTATTTCGTTGTCGTAAAAATGTACTTGTATTTTCTTTCCTTTTGATGCAAACATTAGAGAGTTAAAATTCATACGCCAGATAAAACATAAAAAAAATTTTGGTGTTCAACCGTTCCAATCTTATTCTTCTGGCTGTTTAAATCTTTGAATGCACAATGAAATGTCTAAGGGCTAATTTTTGGTAAGTGCTGGGGGCAATCTCCTAAAGGAAACCTTTTAAAAGATCAAAGAGAAACGAGATAATTGCTTTCAGGGGACCTATTCTTTTGCAAATGCCGCATTCATTCTCGATTTCCGTATGGTTTATTGACGTAAGACGTGTGTGCAATTCCTTTCTTACAAAGTCATCGTGGGTGTCCACCTCCAACACTATCTGGCCCTTTTGTCAGACGACATTTAGAAGTGCCAATCATTGATAGAAAAAAGGGTAAGCAATGTTGTAAAAAGTCTCGTCCTCATTAGTATTTTCTTCTTGAAAGTGCCCTTCTTCAAAAGGTAATATAGTGTTAAATTTTAGGTTTAGAAAAGTTCTATAAGCAGTATTATTTTATATTGTTTTCATAGTATTCTTATTAATAAAATCCCTAAACAACAACAAAATATTCCGAAGAGACATGCAATTTCGTTAGAAACTAAAATAAAAGTCTTAGATTGTCTAAAGAGAAGCGAAGGTCTCACATTGTTTGGCAAAGCTGTTGGTTTATGCGAATCGACTATAAAAGCAATTTAGAAAAAATGAGAATTCCATTCGACAATCAATAATTTTTGGATCGAAGCTCAGTTCTAAAACATTTTACAGTCGATATCCTATCTTAGAAAAAACGAAAAAACACATGGTGTTTAGAATAGAAGATTTACTGAAAAAAGAATACCTATTGATGAAAAAATTACGAAAGAGAAAGTACTTAGAATATACAACCAACTTCAGGAATTGGAATCATTTACAAGCCTTCAGGCAACGAAGAAATTGGTATTTAATGCAAGTGAGGGATGGTTGACAAGTTTTCTAAAAATGACACATTTTACAATGTAAAAATTAATGGAGAAGTAACATCAGCAGAAGAAAATGCTGCAAAAGTTTTCCGGATAAACTAGCAAAAACAATTGAACAGGGTGGTTATACTCCCGATTAAACATTTAATGCTGACAAAATGGGATTATTCTGGAAGAAATAGCCTGAAAGAACGCACATAGCAAAATCTGTAAAATCAGCTGTTGGTTTCAAAGCGGCCAAAGATCGGGTGATGTCTTGTAGTAATGCATCTGGGGATAAAATGTTAAAGCTTCTGTTAATCAACAAATTCTTTAAGCTACGAGCTTTAAGAGGTTAGAACATTAAATCACTTCTAGTTCATTTGATGGTGAATGAAAAGGCATGGAGGACAGCTAATCTATTTACAAATTGGTCCAACAACTGCTTTGTTCCTAAAGTCCAGAAATATATGGATCCAAAAGGCTTGGAATTCAAAATACTTTTGCTCGTTAAAAATGCGTCCAGTGCTGGATCATCCGAATATACAGGGTGTCCAGCCTTAATTTGACCCAATAGCTAATTCCCGAACCGTTCAGTTTAGATATGCACTTCCAATTTGAATAATGTTTTTAAATAGGTAAAGAATGTTTTTACATACTTTTCGAACCAAAAAAACCCATTTAGAAAAAAAATTTCAAAAATTAAATTTTTATACGGTCCCCAGGTCCTATCATATTTAGGGAAAAAATGCAGTACACAAAAACAAAGTAAACACAAAAAGTTTCATTTTATTACAATAAAAACTGGCCGAGTTATAAAACTTTGAAAACCATACATTTCATCCATTTTCTCGGCCATTTTCAAGAAGCTAGCAAGGGGCCGTCTCCAAAGTGAAATTAATTGGAACTCTGCCAGGAAACTTTCGCTCTTGCACGTCACTCTTATGTAAATCGTTTTTAAATTTAAAAGTACATACATTACGTTAATAATACAATAATTAAGTACTTAGGAAATAAAATTTATTCTGTGTGCGTGTAAAACATCGACAAAATAAAATATTTTGGACGAAGAAAGCATTTCAAAAGCAGTTCCAAAAAAATAGACTTATTTGCTGCGGTACTGATCATGGCGAACGTTAAAAATCTGTTCTGTAGTCGCTTGCAATTGCATACAGTCGTATTCTAATATTACGAATTCTAGCACGGGAGAACGAGATGTATACAAATGAAGAATACTGCGAAGTGGTACTATTGTATGGGCAGTGTAATAGAAATAAGAGAGAGGCGGCAAGACTTTATGCCATTAAATTTCCCAGTCGAAGACATTCATCTTATTGTACAATTGCCCTTGCTGTTCAACGCTTGTGTAAAACTGGGAGTTGTCATAGGCGTATTCCCTTGTCTCGTGCCACACCTTCAAGCTTGTGGATACCCGCTGAGGATGTTCTAGGATATGCCCTGGCTCATCCTAAAAGTAGTGTCCGGGATATTAGAAAGGCTTGTTCCTACTCAAAATCGTCGGTATGGAACATATTACATACGTACGGTGCATATCCTTATCGTCCAGTCCTGGCGCAGGAACTAATGCCCGGAGACCAGGAGCATCGTTTTGATTTTTGCAATTTCGTGTTAAACACACTGAATGAAAATACAGATTTTTTGAATGAAGTTTTGTGGTCAGATGAATGCCAGTTCTCGAGGCGAGGCGCTATTAATACACAGAATACGCATTATTGGTCCCTCGAAAATCCACATCTAATACGACCGAATCGCCACCAAGTGAGTTGGTCGGTGAATGTGTGGTTTGGAAAATGGAAGAGCACCTTAATTGGCGCAATGTATTTCGATGGACCTTTAACATCAGATCATACACGGAAATTTTATTTGGATCGTCAGCCGATTTTTTCGAATATGAAGAAGGATTTGTCACGCATGTGGTACCAGCAAGATGGTGCATCCGCACACAAATCTGCGCAACCATGTACATTTTTGACGCAGATATTTGACACTCGAATAATCGGCTACGGAGGTCAACAGGAGTGGCCCCCGCGATCACCCGACCTAAGTCCTCTGGATTTCTTTCTCTGGTGCTTCCAAAAAAAAAGCAAAGTGTATGAACGTGAATCCACGAGTAAATCTGATTTACTCAATCGAATCAGCATGGCATGCAGGTCTGTGACACCAACTCTGTTGCAGAAGCTACAGGCGGAGTTTCTGACGCGGGTTCGGTACTGCATTTCTGCGGAAGGCAGTCATTTTAAACATTATTTAAGTTAATTTGGTCATTCTGATATAATAAAGCGCCTGATTCATGATTGGTGCATCATTCCACATTATGCTATAGTTTGAACGGCAAATCCTGTATTCTTTTGCTGCTATGTTATTTGTTAAAACAAGCTGTCTTAATCTTTTTGGTACTAGTTGTATTTCTTTAATTTAACTTTTATTGTTTGCCATACAGCAATACAAATTGTCAATCTATGATGTTTACTACGATGTTTTAATATTACTATGATGTTTTTCTTTTGCTCTTTCTGTAGATAGTGAATTACTATTCTCTAAACTCAATTTAAATACGACCCCCTTTTCTGAGCAATTCAAATGCTTCAACTTTATGTAGGCATAACTCGATCAGTTTTCATTGTAATAAAATAAAACTTTTTGTGTTTACTTTGTTTTGTGTAGTGCATCTTTTCCTAAATACAAGTGATAGGACCTGGGGACCGTGTAAAAATTTAATTTTTGTAATTTTTTTGTAAATGGGTTTTTTTGGTTCGAAAAGCATGTAAAAACGTTCCTTACCTTTTTTAAAACATTTTTCAAATTGGAAGTGCATATTTAAACCTAACGTTTTGGGAATTAGCTTTTGGGTCACATTAAGGCTGGGCACCCTGTATAATTGTTGTTTTGGCCGCCTAGTACCACATCGCTGATTTAGCCACTCGATCAGGGAATTATAGAAGCATTTAAAATGTACTACATAAAACAAGTGTTTAAATAAATTTTAGATGCAGAGGGGAAAGAAATTTGGCATTTGTGGAAGCACAGAGAAAGCTTACGATTATGGATTGTACTACACATGCTTCATTTACCATCAAACAGTTGTGCCAGTTGACCTTAAATGTTTGTTGGGAAAAAATTTGCCAGCAGGCTTCAAAAGTGGAAATTTCGTAGTAGTACGAAAAATCCTCTGTATTCTGAAATTATAACTATCAAATGCAATTGATGGCGAAGGTTTTAACAACATGTAAACGATTGACATCGATGAATTGATGCGAGAAAGTTTTTGGATGAGGACGATTTGATCGAATTTATAAAAGTTGATGATAATAATGAAATCAATTGAAGGTGAAGTTCTGCTATTACCGAAGATTAATTCGCGAAGGCTTGAAATTTGCTACAAGTATGGAACAACGTTTTCTTACTCATGATTCTGACATGGAGTGTGCATTAAAATTTCAACGTAATCTTAAGTTTTGTATAGCTGGATATCAGGAATTATATAAGCAACTTGAGAAACCAAAAAAAAAAAAAAAAAAAACTTCTAATAACAGACTTTATAACAACGACAAAAAAAAAAAGGAAAGGAAAGAAAACCATCAGAGACCGTTAATAACGAACGAAATTCTTCAATTGAATTAAACCCAACAGTCGTGCTGGACATTTCTACAAATTATAGTTTTTTTTGTCCGTAATAACGGGCACGCTTGTTATCACACTCGCACACACAAGTAGCGATGAACAGTTGTAAAATTAATTTTTTATCCCTAAATTCAATTAAAATTTTTACGTTATAACTTATTAACTGAATTTTCACTACGCACTAATTTTAATTATTTTTTTAATTAATTAAAATGAATCGTTTTTGTTTTATAAATATTTAATATGGATTTCATAATTGTATTTTTGCACGGTTTTTTGGAAAAATAATTAGAGTTTTTTCATCTTACACGATTTTTTAAAGTTGTGGAACATAATCCCCAAATTTACTAGATGTCGCATGCATTTTTTACACAAATTTTTTTCACCTTTTTTTAAGGAACGTATCTACCGTGTTAAAAGAAAGAGTTAGGGTACACGTCTGGTGATCTGAAAAAATCTAACTGAATGCTACGTCCAATCAGATGATCTATTCCCATAATTGTGTCCAATTTTGGTGGTCTCATCACCACTGTCGTCGCTTTCTAAGTCAATAGCGGTTTTGGAACAGTCGCTCTGCTATTAGTGGTGACCCTGTGCAACTCCCATACACAGGTTTTGGTAGATATATTATCCTAGAGATAAATGTTCTCTCGGAGGTTTCTAAGGTAGTGTAGGTTGTCATAACAGTAGTCCTTGAAACGTCCACAAGGTTGGCTATTCTCGACACGGATTCTCCAGTGAGGTGAACTCCAATGATCATGTCTCTTACCACATCGGTTTAGTTTAGTTTAGTTTTTATTAACGTCGCACTAGAAGCAACACGAGGGCTATTGGCGACGGACCTCGTAATTTTGAACCACGGTCAAGTGACGAGGACGACACCTGAGCTGGCATCCCCCTCTCCTAACATCCACACCACGCCAACGGGAGGACTTTGGGCGCCGAACAGATTTAACGTGCATCAGCCCCGGCTACACGGCGGGTCTTTGGCGGTCAAGGATCGAATCCGCGACTGAACGAAAACCGCCGGTCGCTAGCCCACGACCTTGACCACCAGGCTACCGCGGCCCTTACCACACCGGACAGGTCGAACATAATGGTGCTTTGAAAGGTGCAGAATGTTCTTTTATAACTGTTACACTGCTAAATATTTGACAGATATCCTACTTTTCACTGCCAATAGATAGCACCGTTACGAAATTTGGCGAGGCTGTATTAGAAAGTTGAAGTACAATACAGTTCGAAATATGTGTGCATATTATTATGTTGATTGAGGTCGTAAGTCCTCCTGTTGGTGGGATGTGGAAGTTTGGAGATGGAGGTTCCAGCTTAGGTGTCATCTCCGTCACTTGACCGAGGCTCAAAATTACTAGGTCTGTCACCAATAGCTCTCGCATTGCTTCTCAATACGACGTTTGGAGATAGAGGTTCCAGCTCAGGTGTCATCTTCGTCACTTGACCGAGGCTCAAAATTACTAGGTCTGTCACCAATAGCTCTCGTGTTGTTTCTCAATGTGACGTTAAACAATCACATAATATTTTGTCCTATACCTGTATGTATTTGAAGCATTTTTTTATAAACTAAATGAAGTCTGAAATATTTAAAATTAAAATAAAAAAAATACGCACTTGTTGCTGGATCTATCCGTAGAATACATCCACCAGCATAGCAAGCAACCCACAATTTTCCTTCTATATCTATAGTCATTCCATCTGGATAGCCTAAAGTTTCAAATTCTTTATCTTCATTATAATTAATCAATATTCGTTTGTTAGCTGAAAAGTATAAATTCATATATTGAAGTAGATAAATTAATTTTATAAGTTCATATAGAAAATTTATAAGTTTGGATAATGAAACGATAAATTTTTTAAAACTTACTTGCAGACCCATCTTCCAGATTGTAATCAAAATAGTATATCTTTCTTGCTTCTGAATCATTGAAATATAAAGTCCTGTTATCCAGTGACCAAGCTAATCCGTTTGAGAGGGTAATTTTATCTGAAACTTGTGTTAAAACATACCCTGAATCCAATCTATATAAATGACCTTTTTCTGTTTCATTAGGCACTAACGTTCCTGAATAAAAATTGTTTTAATTTCATAAGTACATTGTAAGCATCTATGTAAATTTAAAAATGACTTAACATTTATTCAAGAATATTTGTTATTAACTTACATTTAACTATTTACTCAAAGAAATCAACATGTTAAATCGTTCTATAGTGTTGTGAAGTTGATAGTGAATCGCTTATTTTCGCAAAAAATAATTTTGAGTAAAGGAAGTAGAAAAAAAAAATTCTACCTTCGAAGCACTTAAACTTTTAAAATAATATTGATTATAAGTTTTAGCATTCATTCTACGTCTGATTATGTATGTGTGTAATATACTTAAGCCTTTCTTTTACATAACATTAACTTCAATTTGAAGTCATTCATATCTTAATCTAATCTGATCAAGTAAACAGTAAAAATTGTAATTTATGCTTTATGTATGCGTATAATGTTTAATAACTACATATTAAATGGAAATTTTTAATACATACTGTATTACATCTTTGTGGCCCTGCAGATAAGCTATGCGAGTTATTTTGAGCTTTTAATTCTACATTATGATCTCGAATAGAATCGAGGCTCATGCCCATTTTTTTCTTAAGCTAAGCTGTATAAAATATAGAATTTCATTCAAAATTTAAAATTCCTCTCGTTACCTTCTTTTAACTGAAAAAAAAAATGTTTACTATTAAAATATTAAAGAAAATAAAACTTTAAAAAAAATTGATAAACATTTTAATCCATTTCGTCGGTAAAATCTGATAAGACAAGTATTCGGGTAAATTTTAACCGTATTAGTTTTAAGATATATGTAACATTTTTTTTTTTTTTTTTTTTGTTCTTAATATTACGGAGTCCAGCTCTCTTTATTTTTAAACTAAGTGATTTTTCCATAAGTTCACTCGATATATTGCTCTAATAACTTACCTGTCCAGGCTCGCCCTTTGGCATCGCATTTTCCATCATTGAAACGAGCTGAGCCAGTTTCTGGAGGAAGTTCAGTTAAAAGTTCAGATTCTCCAGTAGTAAAATTCAGTTTTCGTACTTGTCTAGTAAGAGTAATTAGTAACTTCGATGAATCAGAATCATAAGGGATGACAAAAGTGGTTATTCCATCTAATAATAAAACAAAGACGTGGTACAGTGAAAAGACTATGAACACAAATAACAAGAAACATATTTATATAGTACTTTTTTCCCTTTTTTGAATCGATGTTACGTCAGCATGGATTTTATTTGTTAAGTATTCAAGACTCAGAAATATTTACATTGCTAATGAAAGACATCTAAGATTCTTATATTTAAAATGATGATCTTTAGAAATTTCCTTTTCTTAAAATAATATTTCGAAATATATGAAAGCAGATTAAGTAAAATATCTTCGGAAGTTCTTTGTTTATTCATGACTACAACTACTAAAGCACACTAAACATAAACTATGAAAGAAGAATTTGAAGTATTAATGATTTTCCTCTTTTCTTACGTAACGATAAACGATTCTACCATTTATTCATGAAATGAAGGATTCATTCTAATGAATGTCTATGAAAGCAGAGAACAGCGAAACAGATGAAAACAAGAACTGCAGTATGTTTTTAGCCCCATCTTGTTGAACAAAGAAATGAAAATTACAAAACCGCTAGTAAAACATCTTATAAAAGTAAAAAAAAAACAAATATTTCAATTCTTGTGCTAGTATAAAATTATTAACGTTTGCATAAAGCAAAGAAGCGTATGGCCTCTCTTAGATTCAAACGGCATATACACTGGTGTCTAAAAGTAACCGTAGTTCGTAAAATGCAAAAAAGAGAGAAAATATTTGTGAATTTATTCGAAATGATTTATGGAGAATCATCTGTGGTGGGGGGGGGGGTGAAATTTCGTCTATATGCAAAACATTTCAGTCGACACCTTCATGCGCAAAACACCCGAGCACGCCGGAATGCGGATAAACCGGCTCACGCTGCATAAGAATGAAGGAATTTTATAACAGCACAATAATTGAAATATTTGTTTATTACTCAAACAGCCCAGACAGATTTCTTTCAATTCATGTGCAAAGAAACGTTCTTATTAACCTTTAAACAGAACGAATTGTGGCACGAAAAGGACAATTGGACACGTTTGAGAAAGGAAGAATCATTGAAATGTTCGAATCCAGAGGATTACAAACCGAAGTCCTCGAATTTTGAATATATCTCAGTATGTCATCTCAAGAGTGCAGCAAAGGGTTCAAAGTGCGGGAAATGTTAACCGACGACTAGTATCAGGTCGGCCAAGAGTTACAAACGTTTGCCAAGACATATATCTGCCTTAACTGCATGACATCAGAGGGACAATTGTGCCAAAAATCTAGGTTCAGCGCTCACAGCTTCCGCAAATCATGAGTTTTCGGACAAACTGTTTACAGGAGACTCAATCATGTTGGTTTCAATACCAGACGATCGTTTTTCACTAAAGTGTGAACTCCTCTTACACCCAGTTTTCTTTCAAACTATTTTTTAAGTAATGAAACGGACTATTTTATTGTTCTTTCGCTTTATTTCTTTTATTACTAATTTACACTCGCATATAACGTTTTACACCATTCCTACTTGGATTTCCATCATTATTCACATAATTACCAATTATGCTTAGCTTTTAGAAGCCAAAAAAAAAAAAAAAAAAAAAAATATTCTCAAAAGTTTAAGAGGAGTGCGGCAAAACATTTAAAGTTAATTTAGAAATCAACTAAAAAATTTTATTATGAAGGATAAATTTAAATATATTGTTGAATTAATGGTCTAAATGCATGCGCGTGCAAATGTGCCGTGAGTAATGATATTTTAAAAACTGTGCTTTTACTAACACGTAACTTATTTATACTATATAAATGTAAGCTATATGTTAGCGCAAAATGCTTCGGTATTCATTTCTTTTCCTTTTGCTTTCTTGATAATAATAAATTATTTTTCAAAATTTCAAGCAGACAAGTAAAAGTAACAAAATAAAATAAATTAGAAATGCATAGTAGTATCAAAATTTTTCTAGCCTACTGTCAAGCTAGTATTTATTGGAGAGGAAATTTCTCTTATTATAAAAGCATTTTGAACATGAGGCGGCAGAAAACAAAGGAAATGGCACTCGGACAAAGGAAGGTATTGTGTCACATGTCAATTGTTTCCATTATTTCTGGTGAAAGTTACAGCTTGTTACTTACTGACAAAGCGGTGTTTGGATTCGTTGAATTTTGAAAACTTGTCTTCATAACAGTATGTAGATATCAAATTAAGTGTTTTACAGAAGAAATTTCCATCTGATGTCTTGAGATGCTGAAGAAAGCACATAGAAACGATATGATGAAAACATAAATGCTGTGTGCAAGTGGCATAAGCGTTTTCGCGAGTCGCATAAGCACTGAAGATGATCGTCAAGTTAACTTCTTGCTCTTCCACTGCAGACGAGAATGTAGAGCACTTTGCCAGACGAACGATTATCAATGAAGAACTTAATGTAAAGATAGACGACTACGAGACGCAATCAGACGAAAATAATCAGAAAAATGAGTGTGGAAAGATTGATTTTTATCGCATGGCAATATATCTGCATATCGCTTCTTGATCGTGAAAAGTACCTTTCAAGGTGCTATGTTATCATTCTGAAACACC
>BMAW01091412.1:250139-265176 GCA_019974015.1 Nephila pilipes
ATGTTGCTTCGTTCAGTGCATTGCTAAACTGACAACATTGTGACAAACTGTGTCAAATATTTCAGTTATCTCTGCTGAGATACTGGTGTATTATTTTAATCTCATGAATAAATAATAAGATAAAATTGCAATTTTTTTTGTAACGAGACATGACTTGCAGAAATCCCGAGCGCGCGTTTTTGAAAACCTTGTATGAGAAGAAAAAATGAGTAAAATCTTATTGAGTTGAAGAAATCTTCATGAACAGAATCAAAAGATGAATAAAATTTGACAATTTTAGCCGATAAATTCACATATTAGTTCATTTCATTTTTTTTTCGTGCTTAAATTATTGATATTCTTTAAAGCATGAAAAGTTTTTATATGTTCATTTTTTGAGACATTAATTAACTTTAACGCTAAAAAAAATTCTGATTCCTATTTGCCATTTACAATAACAATGACTCTTGATTTGTATACAATTATTTCGATGTGTATTTTGATATAAATATCTAATCTTCTGATTTCGCTACAATAATTCCCGCCTATTACATAAGATTACCTTCGTGTTTTTAAACATATACTTAAAAGTATTAGAACCGTAAGTATAATTTTGGTGCATTGAAGGACATGTATCATGTTTAATTATTAACTCAACTAGGATCAAAAAGTTCTCGGAATCGCTGTGCTATGATTAAGTTACAGTATTTTTACCTTATTTTCCTTTCAAAGTGCTGTCTTCTAGCATTTACATATTTTTACAAAGTTCTATGTAACTGTTCAGAATACTATTGGAAGACTATTTTTCAAAATACCACTTTTTGATAAGTTCTTTCAGCTGCTTCATCATTTCATCACCTCTTCTGGTCTAAATGGTGTATCTTCGATTTAATTTTCAGCCGATGAGACAAAACATTCTCCCGACCTCTGGTGCTAGATCAGGAGAACAGATTATCATTATTTAAGTTCCATTAAGCAAACTAAATCATTTGGGGGCTAGTAGGATAAAAATGCCATTCAACTTACCAACAGAAAAAAAAAATTCTCTCCGGATTATTAAATCTATTGATGAAAAATGAAGAATGCGTAGATTTTATATATATATATATATTTCTTAAAAAATACCGCTAAAACATTCTATCGCATGTAGTTCCAGCTAAGACAGTGTTATTCAGTTTTTCGTGTCAGGTGCATACGGGGCGAAATTGTTTATTTGTGGGAGCTTTATTTATTTATTTTTCTCTCTATGCATCTAATTCTTATCTCTTCTCTGATTCAATAAAAAAAAAAAAAAAAAAAAAAATTTTATTTTTTAAAATTTTTTTTTGGATTTTAAAAAAATTTTTAAAAAAAAAAAAAAAAAAAAAAAAAGATGTATCTTTGGATAATGTATTTCTGCATTGAAGAATATTGTAACCCAATAAATTCCAAACATTAGTCAGGGATGAAATAGATGTCAACACTCTTTAAATGTTTTCTATCTTTCTCTAATCTTAAAACAATTCTTTTTGAATAATTCAGTTTAAAATCCAATGCTACATTACTCTAAGATGTTATTATATACCATCTACTAACTGCATAACTAAAATGTCAAAATATAACAGTATTATATTAGAATAAAAATAATCAGCAAAATTTAGTAATAATCTTTTTATGTTGCTGTTATGAATATAAATCACATACCTAAATGAACAACTTCAGTCACGCCAGTCGCTGGATCTAATCTACAGACATCACCAACAAACGCATCGATGTAATATAATTTCTGAGTGGTGACATCCCAATGGGGCCCCTCACCCAAATCACTCAACCTTTGTGACACAGCTGTAATGCTCATGCTTGTCGCCGTTCAACTGAAGCTCGTTCACACTGGTAGCTAAATTCTGCAGAACTCTCATATAAAAAGGGGATAAACGGGAAGAGTTCATTTCAGTCGTAGGTAAATCAGTGTTAGCTAGGGAATTTTAGGGACTTTTAGATTTGGGGATTTTTTTTCTTTCGTGAACTTTTCACAGCAGAGGCTCTTAATTAGTCACGGAACTCTTACATTTTACAATATTTTTTATGGAACACAAATTAAAACAAAAATGTGTGTATATAAATTTTTAATCAGCATATTATATTAAAAATCTCACGCATAATACTTTCTAAACCAGTCAATAGCAAACAACAATTAATGAATAAAAAAAAAAGAAGATTATCATAATTATATAGGGATATTTGGGATTGATGATTTTAACAAATATTTTCAATATCTAATCATATATATATATATATATATTTATATATATATATATATATATAGCTACTCTAATTTCCTTTCCTATATGTGTTTAAAAAATAGCTACATACATAATAAAAATATGCAGAAATAATTTTAGAAAAACTAATAATAAAAAACATAAAATAGTAATTCAGTAATGAAAGATATATAATTAGTAAGCTAGTGAGAAATATTATCATACACTGTACTATAAATTATACATGTAAAAGCAATACTAACAAGGAAAAATGAACACATTTAATAAAACTGTATTAAATACAGAAGGAAAAAAAAAATATATTATTCATAAATTTCTAAAAAGTACATAAATGATTAATAGTACACACACACACACACACACATATATATATATATATATATGTGTGTGTGTGCGTGTTTGCATGTGTATGTGTGTGTGTGGGCATGCATATATGGGTGGGGATAATATAACACATGGATCAATAAGTCCCGAGACTAACATTCAAAACATTATTTTTGCAAAAATTTTTTTTATTCATCAACATAATCACCTTTTAGGGTGATACAATCGTTCCAACGCTTTTCCAATTTTTCAATACCATGTTTATAAAAAAAATTATCTTTCGCTTCAAAATAAGCTTCAGTTTCAGCGATGACCTCCTCATTTGAGCCAAATCTTTTTCCCTGGAGCATTTTTTTAAGATCAGCAAAGAGCCAGTAGTCACTGGGGGCTAAATCTGGCGAGTATTGGGGGGGAAGTTCTGTGCCAAGTGGAAGGACTATACTGTAGATGTGAAATGCGCTCACTATTTTCACGGTTGTTCATATTACTTACTCATCCAACTATACATATATATATATATATTAAAATGCGGGCCTATTTTCAATGTGCGTTAGAATTTTTTCGTTTTTATCTTGCATACATGCAATATTCATGTTATTTAAATAATTGAAGATGTTAGTTAAATGTGGCATTTTAAGACCATTACTTAGTTTCTATCGATGCACGAAGTTTTTTTTAAGTACACGTGTTCGTGAGGGTCGCGATTTGATGCAGTTTACCTCATTTACAATTTAGGCTCATACAGATTTTAATATAGTAATTATTTTTTTCAGACAAAGTGATTCTCAATGTAAAGAAACAATGCGTAGCCATGATATTAGAATTTTTCCTCTTCGCAAGATAATAAATCCTTTAGTCCCATTGGTACAGATTCTTACACATCATTCCCCTTTTTCGCCACATTTATGTTAATATGTCGAAAGGGAGTACTAAATATCCTGTCCTGTTGTGCGTAAAAATGTTTCACTATTTTGTTTTCATCAATGAAATGTATAAATTCTTGCACGTGAGGAGCAAGAATTGGTAAGGCCACTGATGTCACTGATATCAGTGGCCTTACCAATCAATTTGAAAAGCAAAGTATTGTTCTGAAAATATATCAGTTATTTTTTTCTCAACATCATCGCGTATAATTCTGTTTTTTTGTGTGTCATTCTTCATAACGATTATTTTTCATAATTTTTTTTTTTTTTTTTTTCCCACATTATCATCAAACATAATTTGAACTATTTTAGAGCATACAGATGAGTCACTAAACCATAAATCATAAGATCTTTTATAGAGTGTTTTTAAATTTGTAGCAGTTATAGTATGCAATTTGTGCTGTATGAGATATCAACGTTTTTTTTAAAAAAATTTTTTGATTTATTTGATTGTTGAACAATCTTTAAAATTTTTTTCATGTCTTTGGACTGGAGACAGACGTGTTTAGAAATAAAATGCTATTTTATTATTACTGGTGGGTACCATTTCATTATTGCAAAGCTCTCCCCTACGAACTACGCAAATAGGAATTTTCTATTCATTTTCGTCAATATAAAAGATTTTGATATCTAAATAATCATTTGAATATTATCAATTCAACCTCTTTTTTTTTTTTTTTTTTAATTCTCCTTATTATGAGTATCAATATTGCTTGTACCGACACAAGAACTATATATCATTGCCAGAATCATACTTTTACTTTAAAAATTAATCCATTTCCCCATTTCAGAAAATTATTTTTTATTCTTTGGAGGTTAATTAGGAAATTCCTAATTTATTCACAAACTTATATGTCTAACAATTCTATTTTGTAATTATTTATCAATTTTACAATAAAATATGGATATTATTAATTTCTTTTGCACATGGTAAAATTTTTTTAAGATTTAATCGGACTTGACACATCCTGTATGCAAAGAAACTCCATACTATTTTTAAAAACTAAAATTCTAAAATTGCTTTTTAATTATACTGTAACAATTTTTGCCTGTAAAAATTGCAGATATTGGGTTTTAATAGTAGAAATATAATCAAAGTATTTCAACTTAAAAGCATATATATTTTTGTACAAAAGTTTATATACTAATAGATCAAATTCTTTAATTTAGTAAAATTTTCTTGCAATACAAACTGATCTTATTAGAATGTGAACTCAAATACTTGAAAGAAAGTAAAATTAATTCTGCAGCTTTTTAGGCAATAGAATTTAATGATATATTAATTACATAGTATTATGCAAAAGTGCTTTTAAATAAAATTAAGTAATTCGTTAGGTTAATTATTAAGAATGTACAGATAGAAACAAATAACAAGGATTCTCTTTCTCGATTTTTTTTTCATTATAAAAGACATTTATACAAAAATAGTCACGGAATCAATAAGGTATAGGAATCATGATATATTACTTTGGTTTTAAAGTTTCAAAATGACCTATCCGTTAAAAAAATGTTGTTTTAATAAATTTTCATTCCATCTCGGGAACTTTCAATTATATATATATATATATATATATATATATTTGTGAGTATGTGTGTGTGTGTAAAATAATTCGAACTTCAAATTCAAAATGAGTTAAGCAATGACTAACTTACTAAACAC
Organism: Nephila pilipes; assembly: GCA_019974015.1. NCBI lineage: Eukaryota > Metazoa > Arthropoda > Arachnida > Araneae > Nephilidae > Nephila > Nephila pilipes. The sequence continues at coordinate 255,287 of BMAW01091412.1, forward strand.
GCAAACTTTAGTATTAAACGGCCAATCACATACATTTGGAATACATTTTTTTTTTCAGATGTGAGTGAATACATTTTCAAAATCTGTAATTTATTTCTTTGTGTATTTTTAAGATTTACAAATTTGAGTATAATTTAAGATCTTTAATACTGCAGTAAAACCTCGTTAGGCCAGATTAATTTGAACCAGAGTAGGTCCCAGGATATCGAAAATCCGTGTTAACTTGAAAATGGGAAAAACTGAAACAAAGTAAGAGACTTACAGAAATTCCTCTTTGTATAGAAGAAATCTAGAATGAATCATATTTTCAGATGACAAAAACGTCTATTTTGTGAACAATAGAAGTGAGCTTAAAATTGTTTTATTGCATCTTCCATTTAACCAATGTAGCACAGTGTGCCATTTGTTACTGGAGATCAGAGGTGTAATTGAAGTTTTATTGCCTTTGCACCGAATGTTTGTTAAGTCACCTCTCTCCCTTCCTTTCATACATCCATAGTTGTTAGAAGATTTCAATTAAGAAATATTTTTTTTTCAAAATACGGGGATGAAATAAATGTCATTATGGAAATTCGTACATTACTTCTTAAACTCAAATTCTTCATGCAGACTGATCCGGGCTATCCGGAAATCAAGTTAAAGGGATCTGACATAACGAAGTTGTACTATATTAATAACATAGTGACTACAAATTATCCCCCCCCCAAAAAAAAAATCATTTAATTTATGTAACCATGTACATGAATATTTTTCACATTCCTTGTATATTGCTACTAATGCAGCTTATTCAATATATGAATAACAATGGTTAGAAAACTTTTTTAGTAAGTAGAAATCTCACAAAGAAATTAAAATGATATAGTTTCTCACCCAAACGCTTATTTAAGTAAAAAAAAAAAAAAAAAAAAAATCACAAGGGATTGTATTTCTCTTACAACCCAAGCAAAAAGTAAAGTAATATTTTTATTTTATTACGTTCATCATAAAAACTAAAGGACAACTATTCAGAACAAGATAATTGAGATTTTCAAAATATTAGTCAGTTCTCTAATTAAACTTTTATTTATACACTAATTTTTGTATCATTTTTTGAAGTTCAAATCATCCTGACAAATACACATTTATATTATTAATTTGTTTATTTCCGGCGTTATTCGTTTCTTAGAAAGACTTTATTTCTAACATTCCAAAACTCTTTCATTAATTGAAATAAAAGATAGATAATTTTCCCTCTGCTCTCCATGCCACTCAAAAGTTAAAATAAGCGATATTTCTTGAAGTAAACCCAGAAATGAAATTTTTTACGTTAATATTACGCACTCGTTCTTTTCCGTTGTTACGAAAAGAGTAGGGATAAATTCCCTACATTCAAAGATATCGAAGTCCAACAGCGAGAATATCCTATGACTAACAATCTGCCAGATACTTATAGGATAACTTTTCAATTACCAACGCCTCCCGAGATAACTATTCCACCTGCTATAAAAATAGACGCATCCAGTTGGTAAGTCACGTGCTGATAAGAATCAGTAAGCGATAAACGGTGTTATTCAACTCTATCGCAATCGGTTTCGTTTAACAGTCGAAAAAGACACCTTCTAGGAAGGAGATAAGTTTTGTTTGGAAGTTGCTACACGAAGAAAACGGAAGGATATTAAAATACTCAGTAATCGTTAAATGGGACTGCAGTTTTTACGAACGGGGAAGGGTGGTGGAGACAGAAATGCGGCACGTGTCATTGAAAAATATGCTCTTATTTAATTATAGAAGAGCATCAGTGGTTTAAAATATTTCAATCCTATTGAGTTATTAAAAAAAAACCTAGATTTAAGTTTATACTTTTTGAGTGCTAAAATTAGGTAAAATTGTTAATTTTGTATTGCTATTTTTTAACAAATAATTTTGGATAAAAAAATATTTTATTCAACTTTTTGCTAAAATTAATTTTAAAAGGCTGAAAAAAAAGGGGTGGGGCGGGGAGGGAACTGATTCGCTAATTTTACTTATTTTAGTCCCCATTTCCCAAGATTAATTGCGTATATTGTTTTTGAAGAGTATTTCATAAAGCGTCTTTGACTGGTATGTAGAGATGAAAAAAAGAAAATTTGAATAAAAACCTTTGCCTATGGGGCAAATGAGAAAAAAAAAAGTAATTAATAGTTTAAAAAAAGAATCTGCAAGTTGAGTAGAAGATAGAGCAAAGTTTTAAGAAATCGGGAAATAAATAAACAACAAAATCTGTGGCTAAATACTTAATATGTGATAATAATACTAAACTAGTTTTAATTCGGTTCATGTTTGAAAGCTTTTCTATTTTGTGTTATGATAATAGGATAATATATATATATTTACTTCACTGATTAATTTTTAAACAGAGTTTCTGTTACTAACCTGTTTGAGAATGTAAAAATAATTATGACAAAGGTTCATTAGCAAAATATACGGGTTTTTTTATTGCTTGAAAAATAAATTGTTTTCATAATTATTAGTTTTATCCCTTTAATTTAGAGCATAATGGAATTGGTGATTTATGAGTTGAAATTATTCCGAAAACATTTGAATTCAAAATAATGAGATTTAGTGTAACCAAATTTAAACAAAGCAAAATTAGAGGAATAATAATCGAAAGAAAATAAACAAACTAATTAGACAAATACAAGAATGCATGTAGTTTTAATTAACGTAAGTAAGGATGAGAATTTTTGTTATTTTAGATGAACTGTTCTTACTTATTCCTGTTCATTTTTTAAGAAATGATCTTTAATCAACTCTTTAGATTTCTCGAACAAAACATAATCTGTAATCAAATGAGAATTTAATACTACAAAATCACTACATGTATATACATTTAATTACTTTGCGCATTTAAGGAAAAATCAAATCAGTTGATTTTTTTAAAAAAATTATATATATATATATATATATATATATATAAATATTAAGCAGCACAGCATCTTTTCATTTTATCAGCATTCAAGAAAAACAAAGTATCTTTGGTAATATCTGAATATGAATATTTTTCTAACTGTTTATATATTCAAAATAAAAATATCACTTGAAGTAAGTACTAGCAATAAAGTATTTGAAAGTGTTTGCTATCATAAAATATATATTATCACTTTAAAGTATAAGTGTACTCGAATGCTTAGCAACTTGTATCCTAAACAATGGAATAGAAAAATGGCTAAAAATCATTTGTCAGCAATATTTTACCATCGCATCATAAAAATTATGTTGAGTCATTTTTTTTCACTCGTAAATTGCTTCATATTAGATTGTACTTCTTCAATATTGTAATTAAGAGTAACTACTGTTGCCATCTTTTATACTTATTTTTGTGAAACGTATTACATTTTAATTTTGAGTTAAGCCATTCTTTACTAATTAATTATTTTTTGTTTGTATTTTTGTGGTACTTTACTTTTTAAAATCAAGTTTAGATTTTTTATTGATGTCATAAAATGTCACCTGCTGTCGTAACTTCGAATGTCGTTACTTCCATAAATGCCGTCATTTCGAATGTAACAAGATTTACAATCTTTTTTTCTTCTAAAGACATCATAGTTGCTCTGTATACTTATTTTTGCGACTAAGTATAACTTCTTGTAGTTACTCAAATATCTATATAAAAATTTTAATTTATAGCAAATATTATAGCAATACAAATTCTTGAGAGTTTTCGAATACCAAAAGTATCAATCAAACTTGAAGGGGCTTTAGTCCTTGAAGTTTTCATGGACATTTAATTACCCGAAAATTTTAAGTTACCAGTAATGTACAAAAGGTGTTCAAATGAAAAGTTACGAAACTTCGTAACTGTTAACATATTTGCCTGTGCCGCTATAAGAGAACGTAGCGAGACATCTAGGGAGGCGAATGGAGTATCTGGCATGGATCGGAGCAAGCGCGGGTGCCTGCATGCGCAGGAGAGAGAAGAGGCTTTTATAAAGAGAGTCATCCAATTGATGCACCAATGAATGTGAGGACCTTACGGTGTTCACATTGCAAAATTCGATGATTGAGGAACAGCGATGCGTTATCTGATTTCTGACAGAAGAAGGTGTTAAACCGACCGCTATTCATTGCTGGATGCTGACCGTATACGGGGAAACTGTGTGTTCAACGAGTCAGTGAGAAAATGGAGTGCAGTTTTCGTGTACGCCGTGAGAGTTTGGTTGACCCCGGTTTGGGGAGAGCCCGGAAATGTCGCCCTGCGATTTCCATGTGTTTGGTCTCTTGAAAAAACACCTGAAAGGGAAGCTCTTCAACTCTGACGACGAACTCAAGGACTCTGTGAAGGACTGGGTCTCATCATGGCTACAGGAATATTGGGAACAAGGAATTCTTCGACTCGTTAATCAATGGGTCTATGGTGTATACATTGAATAAAGTCTTCATTTATACCCACAGTGTCGTTTCGTATCTTTTCATTTGAACACTCCTTGAAAAATATAAATTTTCTAGCATGACTTTCAGACTTCTTCTTTACATCAAATGTTACTATTAGATAAATTAATTATATCATCATTATTAGATAAAAAAAAAAATATTTTTACAGGAAGTGTTTTTTTTTTAAAAAAAAGTCTGCTCCTGATACTTTAATATACAAAGGATATACAAGGTATTGTAACAAACCTGGGCGTGTATATATATATATATATGGGAATTGTCCCGCTGCGCTACAGCAGCGCCACCTTCAACTTAGATTAGATGGTTAGATCTCAAGGTGTAAGCACGCAGAAATGCGTGTCCGTCTTTTTCTTTAATTTTTCATATGTAAATAAACATTTTTCCTCCTTAAATGAGCGTGGTTCTTGACAATATACCGATGCCAACCTCCATAATGGGGGCTCAGGCTCGGCAAATGAACCACTGTTTAAAGTTAAATTAAAATTTAAAATGAAATCTTGCAACTAGAACGCGAACAGGCTAACGGTTTGGCTGACGCCCAAAAAATGGACGTTAGTGTATAGACGGTGGAAATGATTTCTTCTGAGTACAGACGGTACTACTAAAAAAAAAAAAAGTTTTGGACTTGAGTAAATGAAGTGCAGACGGCACTTACATCACTACCAAGTTAAGAAAAATCCATAATTTGTGCGAAACTGGAAGTGCAGACGGCACTTATTGTTGTGTATTATTGTTGTGCCACCATTCTGTTGGACTTGTTGCAGAATTTAAAAAAAATCAACTCAAAAAGAATAATAACAGACGGTTTATGTGTTTTGTGTTCCCAATTTGGATATACCATTGTTGGATATACCACTGCTAAAAAGAGGGGTAAGTACCTCTTCTCTTTACCTTTCAATTTATATGTGAAAATAAGTTTTATTCAGTGACTGTGCTATTCGAACTATATAAAGATGATCACCCTTAATGATATTCCTTTTGTGTCAAATTTTCTTAAAAGAGGAAATATTAAAACAATTAAGTTGTTAAACAGTATATTATTTAACGATGCATTTGATCGTAATACAAGAAAAAAATTGAGAAGTTTTTTCTCATTTCCCAATGATTTCAATGTTGAAGATCGTAAGAAATTAATATTCGATTCTTTTTCTTTAAATGATTTGGTTTGTGTAATAAATGTGTTAGGTCTGGATACTAATGGTAGTAAAGATTTCCTTAATAGACTTTTTCAATCTTTATTGAATCTAAATGAATTGCAAGCTTTTAACTGTAAATCATTAAACAACGACTCTGAAATTTCTGATGACGAAGCAGAAAAAAGTCCTACTTCATTCTTTCCCCCTTCTGTAATGTCTCCGGCTTTGAATCATAACATGTCTGCTAATACTTTCGACCCTTCCCTTTATTTTGTTTTGAAAGATCTCGGAAATTCACATCGAAAGTTTACTGGTTCTGATTCATATGGTATAAAGTGTTTTATTCAAGACTGCGAGGAATCTTTTCTTTTTTTCCCATCGTTGAATGAACAGCAAAAAATAATATTCGCTAAAACTTTGATTGAAGGTCAGGCAAAGAGTTTTTTTTTATATACGCAACGTAATCTTACCACATGGTTTTCATTTAAAAATGCTTTATTAGAAGAATTCCGCCATCAATTAAATTCTGCTGAGATTCATAAACAGTTAAGTAGACGTAAATTACGTCAAAACGAATCCCTTTTCGAATATTTTATTGCAATTCGAGAACTCGCTAGTACTTCCAGTGAAATTATTGATGAATCTTCATTATTTGAATACTGTATAAACGGCATACATGATTACCCATCAAATAAAGCTATTTTATACGGTGCAAAATCTATCCCAGAATTTAAAGAGAAACTTCGTATTTATGAAAAAATAGTCAGTGATAAAAATAAAAAATCCTTTCCGAGAACAAATTCTCAATTCAGTCAAGGACGCGGCATGAACTCAAAACATAATTTTCATAGGTCTGAAATGCAAAATGATAATGCACAAAATAAACCAAAAACTTGTTTTAATTGTAATATGTCTGGTCATATTTCTCGTTTCTGTCCCGATAAACATAAAGGTTTAAAATGTAGTATTTGTAAAAGTTTTGGTCATATTTCTGCAAAGTGTACTAATAAACTTATTCCAAATCGAACTGATAATGCTGTGTCAACTGTAAATAATTCTCCTCCTTTGATATATAAAACTGTTACTATTAATGATAATTCATTTACTGCATTAGAAGATACTGGTAGTCAGAAAACAATTTTAACGAAAAATACATATAAAAAAATCGGTTCACCACCTTTAACTACTTTTCATGGATCTCTTACAGCTTTTGGTAATGGACACATTACACCTATCGGTAGCTGTATACAAGAACTTACAATAGATAATCAGAAATTTATCACCAACTTTTGTGTTGTCAATAATGACACTATGACGTCAGATGCTATTATTGGCATGGATATTTTAGCACAGGCCGAAATAAAAATCTACACAGACGGTGTTAGATTAACAAAAATTTCGAATACTGAAACGGAAAATACCGAACAATTTTCGATTTCTAACATCTCAACAAATGATAAATTAGAACTTGAAATCGGATCAGATGTCACAAAAGTTCAACGAAACATTCTTCATAATTTGGTTTCAAGCTATAAGCCAAATAAGACTGAAACTACTGATATTCAGATGTCTATTAATTTAAAGAATGATACACCAATAACTCATAAACCACGACGATTACCTTTTGTTGAAAGAAAAACTGTAGACGACCAAGTGATGAAATGGTTGGCTGAAGGTATTGTTGAGCCATGCTCTTCTGATTTTTCTAGCCAAGTAGTTGTTGTCAGGAAAAAAGACGGATCCCCGAGAGTTTGTATCGATTATAGACAACTTAATAAAAACATTGTAAAAGATAATTATCCCTTACCATTAATAGATGATCTGCTTGATAACCTGCAAGATGCAAATACGTTCAGTACAATTGATCTACGTAACGCCTTTTTTCATTTAGGAATAGAACCAAATAGCCGACGATATACATCATTTGTGACTCATAATGGACAATTTCAGTTTCTACGTGCTCCTTTCGGTCTTTGTACATCACCAACAGTGTTTCAGCGGAATAAACACAATATTTAAGGATTTGATTATTAAAGGTCATGTTTTAATTTACATGGACGATGTCATTATAAAATCTAAAAATACTGAAGAAGGTTTCGAAAGACTTCGAACAGTGTTTTCACTCGCTTCCTCTTACGGCTTAGACATAAATTTTCAAAAATGCAAATTTTTAAGTAAACAAATAGAATTTCTTGGTCATGTTATTAAAAATGGTAAATTGTACCCGTCACCACAAAAAATCAAAGCTGTTATTAATTTCCCTGAACCGAAATGCCAAAAGGACTTACAATCTTTTCTTGGTCTTGCTGGATATTTTCGGAAATTCATTTTAAATTTCTCCATCATTTCACATCCTCTAACAGAACTTCTGAAGAAAAATCGTGAATTTAAATTTGCTGATAGAGAAATACAAGCATTCAATTGTCTCAAACAATGTTTATCCTCTCCACCTGTTCTAAACATTTACAATCAGAACGCTGATACCGAAATTCATTGTGATGCTAGTATTCATGGTTATGGATGTATTTTACTCCAAAAATCAATGACTGATTATGCGCTCCACCCAATATATTTTATGAGTAAGAAAACGACAGACGCCGAAACAAAATATAGCAGCTATGAACTTGAAGTTTTAGCTATTGTCCAAGCATTAAAAAAGTTTAGAGTTTACTTATTAGGCAAACATTTCAAAATAGTTACTGACTGCAACGCGTTCGCAATGACTCTAAAGAAAAAAGATTTGTGTATTCGAATAGCGCGATGGGCATTGCAACTACAAGATTTTGATTATGAAATAGGACATCGCTCTGGTTCCAAAATGAATCATGTAGACGCACTAAGTAGATACCCAGTTATGGTCGTACAAGACAGTCTCGTAGCAAAAATCAAAACGGCTCAAGAACAAGACACTGAAATCCAAACTATCAGAGAACTTTTAAAAATTAAACCGTACAAAGATTACCTTCTGAAAGCCGATATACTCTACAAGTTTGTAGATGGTGAAGAACTACTCGTTGTTCCTAAAAATATGCAGAATGACATTATACGTAGCGTTCAAGAGCGTGGACACTATGCTTCTAAAAGAACAGAAGAAGCACTCAAGCATCAATTCTATATCCCTAAAGTTAAAGAAAAAATAGACTGTTTAATTCAAAATTGTGTTCCATATATTTTGGTTAATCGCAAATGTGGCAAACAAGATGGTCTACTACATCCTATCGAAAAAGAAGCCATTCCTCTACACACTTATCATGTTGACCATTTAGGCCCATTTCCTACTACAAATAAGAATTATAAACATATTTTTGCCGTCATTGACTCCTTCACAAAATTTGTATGGCTTTACCCAACGAAGTCAACAGATGCTGCAGAAGTTATTGCAAAGTTAGAAAATCAAAAATACATATTTGGCAATCCATCTCGAATTATTTCTGATCGTGGTACCGCATTCACTTCTAAACAGTTTCAAGATTATTGCAGTACTGAAAACATTGAACATTTCCCAATCACCACCGGATTTTCTAGAGCAAATGGACAAGTAGAACGTTTAAATTCTACAATCGAAACAGTTATATCTAAACTTTCCATAGACAATCCAGAAAAATGGTTTAGGCACGTCAAAGAAGTCCAAAGAGTTATAAATTCACCATTTCAACGAAGCATTCAAACAACTCCCTTCGAATTACTGTTTGGTACTAAAATGAAGACGCCACAAGATCTCAATATCACAAATTTACTTAATGAAGAAATCCAAGCTGATTTCGTCAATAACCGTGATGAGTTAAAGAAACAAGCTAAACAACAAATCCTGGAAGTTCAAGATGAAAATAGAAGAAATTACAATCTCCGGCGAAAACCAGCAACTATTTTCAAGCTTCATGATCTTGTCGCCATCAAACGTACTCAAATTGGACTGTTGTACTTCGTTGATTGCTGTATGTTCTTTAATTTTCAATTGTTATTCTTTTGTTAATAGCCATATATATTATTGTTTAATTATGTGGCTCACCTGAGGTCAGGTGTGTGTGTCGGATGGCCGATTATTGGGAATTGTCCCATACTTCTAGCAGCGCCACCTTCAACTTAAGATTAGATGGTTGATCTCAAGGTGTAAGCACGCAGAAATGCGTGTCCGTCTTTTCTTTAATTTTTTCTCTCGCAAAATAAACATTTTTCCTCCTTAAATGAGCGTGGTTCTTGACAATATACCGTCTTAGCCTCCATATATATATATATATATATATATATATGAAAATTTATGAAAGAATAATTCTGAAAATATTTAAAGACAAATCAGAAGAAATGTAACAATGAAGAAAAAATAAATGAAAATATGGAACATAT
>BMAW01091412.1:288569-307750 GCA_019974015.1 Nephila pilipes
TTAATTTTTTATTTACATTTTTTTAATCATATCAAAATATTTATTGAGAATTTTTTATTGATTTATGTTGTTTGCTTGGATATTTTGCAATGTCTTTGAAATATTGGATATGATGTGATACCTAACGAAAGATAATCCTGTTTCTAGATTGATTAATTAGTTTTATTAACTAGAATCGCACTAGAAGCAACACGAGAGCTGTTGGCGTCGGACTTCGTAATTTTGAACCTCGGTCAAGTGACAAGGACGACACTTGAGCCGGTACTTCCCTCTCTTAATTTCCACACTACTCCAATGGGAGGACTTCGAGCTTCGACAGATTAATGGTGAATTAGTCCCGGCAACCCGGTGGAATTTTAGTGGACTTGAACTCACGACTCAACGAAAACTGCCGGTCGCAAGTCCATGAGTATGACCACAGCCAATCCTGTTACAAGATTTAAAATAGTACTGTAAGAAATATAAAAATCATTTCAGGATTATATTAAGCAATATAAAAAATTATTCAGGCGGTCGTTGTTTCCTTCGAATCGAGGGTTCAAGCCAATATGCCACTAAAGACCCGTTGTGTAGTGGAACTGATGCACGTTAAGTCTGTCAAAGCTCCAAATCAACCCCAGGCGTGGTGTGGAAGTTTGGAGAGGGATATGCCGCTTCAGGTGTCATCCTTATTACATGAGAGAGGCTCAATATAATGAAGTCTGTTGCCAATAGCCTTTGAATTGCGTCTAAGTGCGTTGTTAATAAACAATCCAATGGCTTATGATACTTCAAATTATTTTCTGTGTAATATTATTTGAATATTAAATTACTTTTAATTGATGAAACTCAATGATGTTATTTTAGTAAAGCTTCTCGTTACAGAATTAGCAAAGGTGTTAAATGCATAGTTGAGCCGCATTTTTTTCTTTCAAAATTGAATCGCATGCTTTGATTTGTACTTCAAGTGCTACAATTCATTCTAAAGACTGAAATTTTCCTCAGTGAGAAAACCTTAGTATCAGCCTCAAGTTTATTTTTCATGTTCCTTGCGAAAATCATTTTCATGCATGTATGATACATTTACCAATATGTGGTAATTCTTTTTAGAAAATGTGTCTGATGGTAAATATTGCTCTCATTTTGTGGTTAGATATGAAGGATTGTTAGTTGCTTTGTGCAGTGGTACTGAAATTTTAAAATTGAAAAATTTTACACTGATTTCTTTTGTTTCTTATTTATCAGAAAAAATTAATATTTGAAATACTGTACTCCACGAAAACAATCTTTTCACATTAAAAATAAATGAATTTTTAATAAATAAGTTAAACTTATGTATGTCTTAACTTATTTATTAAATTTTTAATAAATAAGTTAAGAAAAAATAATTTAATTTTTAAGTATGAGTTGAAGTGGAAGAGCTCCCTCCCTCCATGAAAACTTTTTTGCTACATCCCTGGCATTGTGACATAATGATGCTTTATAGAATTATCAATTTGTCAGAAACAAGCTAGTATATAATTAGAAAGTTATGGCATAAAATTTAATTTTGTCAGTTTAAAATGCAGGACAAGAGTCATATTTCTGCATCATATCAAATTTGCATGTTCATGTTTGTTGAATAATTTTTTACTAATTGATAAAAAAAAGTTGTGTCTTCAATTTTTTTTTTCAGTTTTTGTCTTTGTTTTATGTTCAAATAATATAGTCTTTTTTATATGTAAAGATGTGTATATAGTTACACTTATCATATCTTTATATAGTTATATTTCATGACAAGTTGCAACCGATTTACCACAAAATAATAAACTATTGAAAAGTAATTTGCATTACAAAATATAACCGGAAATGTTTTTAGATAGTGATTTTAATGTATGTTAAATGATATTTTGGTGTTTTTGTTGGCATTTTGAGGGCTGTTGTATGGAATGAAAAGAAAGACCTTACATTTTTTAGGGGATGATGAGTTTGGGGAAATCTGAACTTTTATAAAATCGAATGCATAAAAAAATATATCTTATATATATCTATAATAATCCATTAATATTTCAAATGCTTTTAGTATCTTTTTTTTCTTTGGAAATTTAAAAATAACATGAAACTGAATAAAAAACAAAGGGAAGTTATCACTTCCTTTTAAATTGAAATCAGTCATAGGGCCACACTTGGTGCCTTAGAGGAAAAAAAAAAAAAAAAACGAGGACTTAAAGGAATAGTTTCCCATTATAATTGAATTTTAATGTATTGTATGTGAATTTTGCAGTCTTTACCCTTAATTTATTCTTTAAATAATTTATTTAATATCCTCAGCTTTTCAAATAATTATTTAATGTTTATTGTGAGTATTTTATTATTACGTCGTATGTACATATTGAAGCATCTTGCTTGCATTCAAACTTGCTGCAGGAGAACAACTGTTATTTTCTATAGGGAAAATTATTACATTTTTATGTGTATTTTTGCATGTTAAAAAAAGGATACCATTACTTCTTTAGATGTTTTTGTTTTTGAACAAATTAATGGCATTCTGTGAAAAACAATGAAGCATTCCTGATTTTATTAAAGAATGCATGTTATTTTTCATTATGTTAAATTCATTGAATAGCTTTAAAATTAAAAGGATTATTTTTCCAAGAAGCAATTAGTATTTACATGCATTTTTAGATTCAAATGTGACATTTTATATTTTAAGTTGGAGCGTGTTAAGCCATTTTGTGATGATAAAGAAAACGGACAAATGATAAAACTGATGATTCGTTGCAATAGTATTTTATATATCCATCAGTTGAATGAGGGAGAAATGGTTTCTTACTGAAAAGCCAAAAACGAAAAGGAAAAAGAAATTGAAGAATCAATGTGAGTATATCATTATTACTATATGCATTTTAATGTGTGTGTTGTCGTAGTTACTGTTATTTAACTCTCAATAACATTTTTGTTTACTAGTAAAATTACTTTTTAATTAAATATCTCTCATGATTGACTACAGCAACTTATGACATCATACTCAAACCATCGATGCCACTTCTCCTCTACAGATTCCAATTTCAGAATACAAATAAAATTATTCGTGACAGTAACGCCATCTATGAGCGTGAATATATAACAGTTACTTTTTATCTTGTATGTTACTTTGATTTGAAATGTTTCTGAGCTGGTTTAAAATGTTTAAATTGAAATCTCGACAGTAAGCTATCAAAATGTTAACACTGAATAATATTAACACATTGAATAATATTAACAGATCTAGAAATGAAGAGTACTTTTATTGAGTAATTGCTCACAAATTTTAATATATCAGAAAACTCTGCCTATATCTCGCGAGTTTTGCAAACGGATAGCCAACCAGCAGTTGTTCTCTCAACCCTAACCAAGAAATATTACACCTTTAAACCACTCTGTCAAATTATGAACTCAAAACCAGAGCACAATGAAACTCAACCCTTTAAATACCCCGTTCTCAAGAAAGAATTGAGAACGTTCAGCTGTTTACATATTCAAATTCCTCTGATCCAACAACAACAACAAAAACAAAACTTAGGACTGGAAGCACATATTGAAGGTCAATGCTCTGTAGAACGTTACTGGAAAATATAATAGAATAAAAAACTACCATCTAATTCCATTAATTCTTTTTTTTTTTTAAGGAAAAGAAAAACGTTCCGATTTCCGTCGTTACGGGCTTCAAGATACAGAAAGACTGGTCATATATTATAATGGATAGCTGGAAAACATTTAAATATTGAATTCTTGAACATAATGTAGCACATGTCTTATAATATAAAATAAATGTTAAGAATAAAAAAAAGAACATAGGAAAAATATTTTGTTATGTTGAAATTCATTTGTGCAGTCCTTGATAATTTTACTTTATATTTACTGTTCTGTTCATAAAGTAAAATTTAATCAAGTGATTTTAGAATTTTATTCTGTATAATGATCAAAGAATGAAGAATGATCAAGAATGATCAAAATTTATACAATTTTAACCATCTATAAATGAATTGAAAATCCAGTTTTTATTCAATAATGAAAAGAAAATTCGCTAAACTTTTACCTATCATTCCAAATTAAAAAAAGAAATTTTTTATTTTGACTCATTTTTATATTTCGCAGATTATTTTTCTTCGTAAGTTTACGTATAACACTCATATTTTGAGCAAATGTTATAATAAGGATGTTTTTTACACAATTCTGCAGTGATTACAATAAATAACCATTCTTCTGAGGCTACTGGGCTTTCAAAACTTTGGAAAAATTGAACCATTGATTGGTTCAAATTAGAATCTTAAAGGGCAAGCACTATACAGTCATTCAGATTGCGGCCATGGTGTAAGGACAATGCAATGGGGCACTGCTTAGTTGTAAAATTTTCGTGTTTGTTCCTTTATGATAAATAAAAATAGAAAATACTGATTTGAAAATAGACTGAGAGTTTATTAAAAGCGAAATGAGAATTATTTTAATTATTTTAAGGAGCACCAAGCAATGTCATGTAAGAAAAAGGTGGCCTAAACCTTGGGCACACATGCCGTACACGGTAGATTCAACGAAAATGCTCAGAACTTTGGGTAAAAAGAAGCTGTTCCTGTTTGTAATAGTAAGTTGACGAGTATCGGAGATTAGCGACTTCTTAAATTTTGCTGTTACTATTCACAAAATGTTGCTACTAAACTCTTTAGCCTGTTCCCGAATGCTGGAATCAGCAGCAACACCCAGTAGATGAACTGTGATCGACGAGGATCCTGATGATTTCTCAATGTCCTGAATCTACTCCACCTTGGAGCGTGTTTTTATCCTTCATGGCTAAAATTTACATTCTTAACATAAAAGCTGGATTTCCAAGAAAATATTTCACCTTTATGTTTCTGTCCAGCTGTGGCAATCACCAACAAAAGAGATAATAGCCAGCAGTGAAATCCAAAAATTTGTTGAAAGTATTCAGTGTTTCAACCTGAAATATGCTATGAATTATGTATGAGTTTAAATCTACGGAAAAGTGCTCTAAATTTTCATTTGGAAATTGAAATTTGTGTTTTTTTACTGTTGACTCCAAAATCACTAATTTTCTTTGGTAAGTAAAATAATAAGGAATAAAAGCAATACTGTTGTATTATGTATTTAAAAAAAATGAGAAAAGAACGGTTTCCTTGATAGAATCTATAAGTAGGATGAAACTCTACAAACTCAAATACATTTTAAAATATATTGACAAATTTTAATACTATAAAGGACTTCTAAATTTCTTCACACTCAGATGTATATTAATCCTGTTTATGTTCGTTGCATTTCTTTGTCATTCAAATATGTATATTATGTACTCCTCATATTTTTCAAAAACTAGTATGTAAGTTCAGTACATCCCATGCACTTATTTAAGAAATTTTTTTAATGCATAGTCTACGTGTATTTTAAGCAAAAGAGTTTTATGTTCTGGGGTATGTTAATTTCCCTCCATCCCCGAAATAAAAATACGCAATTTTTTTAATTTTTGATGAATTGCACCAAAGAGTATAGTTCTGTTGAAATGTCATGTATCTTCTCTATAAATTCTAATATATTTTAAATTTATAGGAAATTTGTATTACTGAGATGGCTTCTACATTTCTTCATTTACTGAAATGTATATTAATCAAATTCATGTAAAATGCTTGGTGAATATCTATGTAACTAACTCATTTACACATAATGCGATCTTTATGATTAGCAAAAAGAAACATTTAGATTGAGTACATCCGATGCCAGTGTTTCAGAAATTGTTCGAAGTGTCTAGTATCACGTTGATGCATATTAATTTGCCCCTCTAGACTTGGAAGTTTACACATTATAAATATTTAACTATCTGAAAAAAAGAGATTTACAGAAAGGATGAAATTAAAAAAGTTTCAAGAGAATATATCAGGGCTCTTATACGCAGCAAAAGTGAAAAACCAGGTTTCATTAGTCAAGTGGCTCTGACACTATAATTTTGAGTACATTTTTAGAATTCTACAAATTAAGTGATGTAAAAACTCTACACCATTTCTAATATAGAGGAATATTTATCTGTTAAGAAAAAACAACTGAGAATTGATAGTTAATAGATTCTAAATTTAATTTAGAGTATTAATAAGATATTTGGTTTAAATTTTTGGTACGGTCATGAATGATACATTTAATATATTTTAAATGTAATCGGAGTAGGAATGGTGAGAGATTTCGTACCGGTTGCAGATTTAACAGCAATATCAATTGCTTCATTTCCCACGATATTCAAGTAAGAAGGTATCCAACAAAATAACACATGGATCAATCATGGATCGTAGTAAACCAGTAACCAGGTCTTTCTAGAGTACTAACCTTTGCTTGAAACGTGTCAAAATTTTAAGTCGATCGGACCAGAAACAGCTGAGTTATCGAGGTTGGAGTAAAGTCGTTTTGTAGTTTGTTTAAAAAATGGAAAAAACCGAGTTTCGTGTTCTGATAAAACATTGTTTTTTAATGGGTAAAAACACCGAGCAAGCGAAACAATGGATTGAAAAATGTTACCCGGACTCTTGTCCATCAAAAGCAACGATTTGTCGGTGGTTTGCCGAGTTTAAACGTGGTCGTACCGACACAAATGACGCGGAACGCTCGGGTAGACCTGTGGAAGCCGTTACACCGGAAAATGTGAGTGAAGTGACAAAAATTATAATGAAAGATCGTAAAGTGAAGCTCCGTGACATTGCTGAGATGACACAGATATCATATGAAAGTGTATTTACTATCCTTCATGAAAAATTGAGCATGAAAAAGGTTTTTTCCAAGTGGGTGCCGCGATTGCTTTCGATGGAACAAAAACAGCAACGAGTCGATGATTCAGAAAGCTGTTTATCGCTATTTACTCGCAACAAAAAAGATTTCTTGCGTCGTTACGTGACCATGGACGAAACATGGATACATCACTACACTCCAGAGTCGAAGCGGCAGTCATCTGAGTGGCGCACAGCTGGCGAAAACCGTCCGAAGCGTCCGAAAACGCAGCAGTCAGCTGGCAAAGTCATGGCGTCAGTTTTTTGGGATACGCATGGCGTGATTTTCATTGACTACCTCGAAAAAGGTAAATCGATCAACAGTGATTATTATATTGACTTGCTGGTGCGTTTGAAGGAGGAAATCGCAAAAAAAAACCGACCTCATAGTCTCGGGACTTATTGATCCATGTGTTATCAGTTGGATGTTTTCAGACGTAAGGTTAGAAATTTTTAGTGTACCAATAATCAGTGAATGAGAGGAAGGATTTGTGTGATTTAAAGATTGCCACACTGTCATGGAAATCCGGGAATAAAAATAAATTTTTTTCGGGCCTTTTTGACAAGTTTTCCAACAATTTATTAATGGCAGAAATCTCCGCTGTAAAGGTAGAACATGAAGGAAGATATTGAAATGAATGAAGTGAATTGTCTTTTAGATAAGAGGCGCCAACATGATTCATTGACTTACAATTCTCCGTGTAAATATGTATAAAATCAGCATATTATTTTGCAAAGTCATTAAAAATTTGGTTAAAAATATTTTGAGTAGTGTCTGACTTTTTAAAATTTTTAAATGGATTTTTAAATTCGTGAAAAACATCTCACTAGCTTTAATCACTGAGATTTTAGAGATTCCTTAGCCCTCAATTAAAATATGTATTCTTCTGTAAAATGGAGGTATGGATAATTTTTTAGCCACAAATAGTCTATCTAAAACAAACTTTTATTTGGATATGATAAAAACTTTCAAGATGATAAAATTCTAAAGTGGTACTGAATGAATAAAATTTGCCTCCTTGCGTCTAAGGAGAGGTAGAAACAATCTACGTATAAACTTTTAATAGAAGTTCGGAAGGCTCCAGAACAAAGTCTTAGTGTGGTGTGCGGTGTTCCCTTTGCATTAAACTGATTTTCTGGCTGAACTGCTCTCCATACAATCATAATCTAGTTTATAACAGATGAGTTTATGGTATATACGTAATATGCATGTTCGATCAGAATCCTATGATGTATGAGTTAAAATTTTTGAAATATTCATAGATTTTTCACATTGCTTCCGAAGTTGTAAAATATGAGAGCGAAACGTTAGTTTTTTTTGTCAAAAATAAGTCCTAAAAATTTTATTTCATTAACTACATTAATTAAAATGTTGTACTGTACAGTAAAAAATGCACAATAAATTTCCAGATTCATATGAATTTTCCTTTGTCATAAGAAATGCAGACAAGTAGTTTTTGTTAGAGAGAGGCAGAAGCCTCTTTCATTTGACCATTTTGTTACTTTGTTTATAACCTGTTGAAGTTGTCTCTCGTAATATTCATTTCTTTTCCCATGCATAACATATGCAGGTCGTCAACGTATAAAAGTACTTTTACAGAAGGGGGTATGTTTTTACTATAAAAAGTGTAACACTCAAAACACTTCCTAACAGAGTTCCTTCCTTCTTGAGTAAAAACATTCGATAAAATCGAGCCGAATTTAACACTAAAAAATCGATGTTCTAAAATATTTCAATAAAAATTGACAGATTGTTCCCTTAAGTCATAATTGTATAAATCTTTAAGAATACTATACTTCCAAGTATGATCATAGGCTTTTTCATTACCAAAAAATACAAAAACGAGGAGCTTATTCTGTACAAAGGTGGCTCTTATCTGAGTTTCCAAAGCTACTTGGTTGTCAACAGTATATCTGTGTCTTCAGAAGCCGCTTTGAAAAGGAGAAAAAATAGCATTTTTTTTTCTTTCTAAAATGAACATGAGTCAGGCATTTACCTTTCCCCCTCCAAGTACTTTACACAAGCAGCTCGTGAGGAATCGATAATTTGTCGGATCTTTGTCATGCTTTAAAATAGGAAAATAATAGCATATTTCCATGAATGAAGAAAATTATGCTTATTCCAGACCCTGTTATAAAAATTTAAAAGATTTTTAAGTGAATTTTCTGACGAATGCTTTATCATTTCACAAATCATGTTGTATGGTTCTGGAGATGATTTATGAGTATGAGAGAGAACCTTTTGTAGTTTGTGAAAATAATAATGAGTATTAAAATTCAAATCATGTCTAGTGTTAAAATTGATTTTTTCTTCTTTTCTGCTGAATTTTATATATTTTTTGAAACTGTCGGGGAAATTTTCTGAACTCGAAGTATACTAAAGCGATAAATGTATTGTGTTTGCAATTTCGAAGAGAGATCAAATAATTGGTAACTGTATTTCAAATTTGAAATTTGTCTGTTATTAAAAACTACAGAAATGCGTTTTACTCTGTCCCATAACTATTTACCAGTAATAATGCTATTTATGTTTTCAACATACTTCGTCCAAGATTTGTTTTGACTGCGTAGTTGGATTTTCCTAAAATGTGCTTTCTGTTGTTTGTGAGAAATAAAATTTGTAAATGTAGATTCCTTTTAAAAATATCCTATGACCTCTTTTGATTTTTATGAGCGTCTCTGCATTCCTTATTCCATCACAGTTTCGATTGTTTTCTTGGTTTGTCACAGGCTATTTTAATTGATAAATTTGCGCTTTCAAGAAAAATGTTAGTGGCGTTTTCTGTAAACTCATCTACGTGAATTTATTATTTCATCACTGAGATTTGCAAGGGATGTGAAAAGTGGCCAGTTAGCTATTTTATAAATATATCTATTATTTGATATGAGTTTCTGTTGGATTATGGTTGCACGATCCATTATAATTAAAAAGTGATCACTGTTGTAGATATATGCGTCAGTCTTAAATATCCAGTATGGTAAAATAGAAGAGCAAATAGCTAGATCTATTCAATGAAATCTGGTGGGAGAATGAAAATAGGTTGGTTGGTTATTGTTTAAAAGGCACAGGTCATTGTCTGAAAGGATTTTTCTATTTGATTTCCTCTTTGGTTATTTTTTAAATTGCTCCGAAAGGTTCTGTATCCATTTAAGTCCCCGAGCAAAATTAAAGGCACAGGGAGTAGATTAATGAGGTTGCTGATGCGCGTGATGTCAATATGGGTGTCTGGAGGTGGATACACAGTACAGACTATTATTAAAACGTTAATTCGAGTTCTGACAGGAATGGCTTGAAGCGCACATTGACTGCTTACGTACAAATGTCAGTTTTTGACCACTTGGGTCAATTTTTTTTTCTTTGATAATCTTTTAGTTTCAACATTTCTCTTCTCAAATCTGTTTTCCTTTTTAATTTATGTGAAATAGAAATAAAGATATAGCAATTTTAAAAACCATCGTCAGCTGCAAAAGAGAGCCGGAAGTAGCATTCTGTAACCGGAAGTTGTACATAATTGCATTTTTTAACTCTATTTCTACATTTTTCTTTTTCTTTTAAATTATAAATAATATTTTAATAATATTTCTAGCGGTTTAGCCACTACTGTACAGTTTAGTTTATTGATTTGTTGCCGAGAATTGGCAACAAATAGCTTCTGTTTACATTTGAATGTGTGTTTTGTTTTCGTATTTCTGATCGTTTTTTTACTGAAATAACTTATAGGCGCGTTACCGTTTAGCTAAAGCTATTCAAAACAACATAAATATGGGACAAAAATTACCTTAAAGAAACGAAGATTTTCAAAGAAATAATTGCTCTAAGAAACCGACATGAACAATGCTCAACATGAAAATGAAGTTTCAACTGCAAGAATGATGAGCAGAAACAACTGAAGTGCTTCAAAACTTAGAGACTTGGAAAACCAAACCTTTTCTATTAATATATATTCTACAGAAGGGTTCATTGAACTATTTGGCCATCATTATATATGATATTAAAATTAATATCTGTATTTACTGTTGTGTGTTGCCCTGTTTTGTTTCCAAGGATAACCTCCCAGCTTGAAGAGGATTCAAGATTTGTATATGCTCAAAATTCATATATAATCATAAGAACACATGTGATTTTGGTAAAGGTATTTGTGTCATCTGAAAGGTTAACAATGCATTTAACTTAAATACTCTTTTTTGTATATGCGTTAAGACTCATCGGAAGGGCTATACTGCTGGAAATAAACTGTTTAGCATCCAGACTGTCTTTTTTTTTTTTTTTTGTCTAAAAGAGCTTTTAGAATCAGAGCTAAAATTCTACGCGCTGCATCTGACTGCTAAGAAAAACATGCTCAATGCAGCAGATAAAATTCGAAAAGAAAAACTAATTATGATATAAATTTTTTCTTGGAGTGTCTGATGGTGGATGGGACTTGAGAAATGGGGCTATCATCTCCACAATGGTTGCGTTAGCTGCATATCCATTGATACTGGAAAAAATATTGGATGTCAGAAATGATGTCCCATTTCTGTAAGAATATATAATAAAATAAAATACTCAAATTCTTTTTTCAGTTCACATATTTAATGTAATCTGAGGTTCTGCTTCTAGCATGGAGACAACAGAATATATCGTATTTTTTGAGCGATCGGAAAATCTGCATGAAATTACAGTACAGGGATTATTGTAAGGACATTGACTCTAAGGATGCAAGGGTCCGTTAAAAATATGTATAAGCCCAAACACAGTCAATAAATTTGAATCTTATTGGCTACATGTTCGAAAAGAGAGTTGGAGTCGGAAATTAAATAGAGTAAGTGTCACAGAGGAAAGGACAACTAGATTTTAAAATTTCAAAAAGCAAAGGCTCAGGGTGAAACATTACCTGATAAATCCTGGACTTTCACAAAATATCATAAACATAATTAAGCCAACCTATAGCAGAAATTATGCAGTAAACCTAACCAAAAAGTGTTTGCATGGCGACACAAGTACCAATGAGGTTTAACGGTGTTCTTTGGAATATTATTCCAAAGAGCATTTACCAGTGCAAACTTTGCAATTAGGTTATACCCTAGCTGTTCTTCAGTTTAATGAAGGTGCCAGTGTTTCATTGAGGGTAATGAATAGAGTTGCAGCTAAATGTCGATGATTATATGCTCCGTATTTGAAGCAGTATGATTTTCGACATTATCACCGGTCTGTATTCATTACCTTGTAAAATACAAGGAAAAAAGCACGTGCTAGGAGAAAATAAAAATTTTGCAGCAGGAAAAAAAAAGAGGCTTGACATTATCATCCAGGGAATTACAAGATTATTTTGAATAGGGTAAGTGGCACTGCTGCAACATAAAACTTTAATTGTGTTTTTCTCAAAATAGTGTTTTTTATGAAGCAAATTTGAAACCATTTACATGATATCTCAAGAAATAATGGATATAATGTCCTGAAATTTTCTGAGAATGTTTTATATTCTATTCTTAATGAAATGGACCAAAATCTTTGATGCAGAGGAAATATATTTTTATTTAGGACTGTTTATGTAAAGATAAAGTTGAAAAAATTGCAAAAATGTCCATGTTAAAAGGTGCGACTACCTGTAGATTTTTTAAATTTTATTATTTCACTTAGATTTTGGTTCATTTTGAAGAAAATTGTTATATGTATTTTGTGTGCAAAGGAAAGTGATGTAGCTGCATTAGAAATTTTAATATGGTGTTAGCCGTTTCAGTCAAAATATGCTGAAATTTCCTTGAAAACGACCAATTTATCAAAAAGTATAATATTCATTTAAAATTTTTTATGTGTTTTCTTATTTTTATGTACTATTTATACTAACAACACAAAAAAAAAAATGTGCAAAAATTAGTTTTTTTAAAAATTTTGGTCTCGAAGGTAGGCAGTCACCTTAAAAGTAAATGGGTGACCTGAAATGGATGGGGTGTCAGCAAACGTACACTTCTACTCACTGCTTGCGTGTAGTCTTTTCTAAATATGTAATCGTGGATATTAGTTTCGTCTTTATACGTTAGATATGTTTCTTGGAGAGCAACTGCTATTAGAATATATTTGTTGAGGTCTTATTTATATACCCTCTGCTATTCCAAGAAATCAAAGCCACGGGAAACAGAAAGAAAAAGCACCCCTCTAATTTTGAGATAATTCCAAAAAATCATCTCTGATAGCATTTTATCCTTGTTGGAGAGGTAAACTTTCAATTCATTTTCAACAAGTTCAGATTTATTATGAGTACTTTTTATAATTATTACTTTTTTTTAAAAAAATAAATTTGGATTAACTGCCATTGTGGAATTGTCTCTTGCGATACGTAGTACTTTGGATCTATTATTGGTTTTTGGTGCGTTTAATTTTTGTTTATTTCCAGAGGGACCTGCATTTTTGGAAGGTGGGATGACGGAGGGAATCTGCTTTTTATTTGTGAACTGGATTTTGTTTGAGTGTAATTTGAGTTTGTACTTTAGGAAGGCGAGGAAGGAAATTAATTTGAAGTTCAGATTTTGCTGGTAGAGGGTTTAGATACAGAAATCACAGTCTGCGAAACAGCTTGACTGGGAGCTTCTGTTTCTGTTCTTATTGCTTTGAGTACCAGTATCTACGGTTTTTAATTTTGGAGAATTAGAAACAAGATGAGCCGAGTTATTCCTTAGAGAAACTGAATAAGATGTGCCAACTGTAGGAGTGCTTTTGTTTTCTAATTTTTGAGTTTCAGGGAATGAAATATTTTGGTTTATTTCTGTAGCTTGCTTTTTCCAATATCTATCGAAGGCATTAGCGAGAATGAGCAGGTTGATTACCTTTGCAATTCAGGCAGATAGGCTCGGAATTGCAATCCCTACTTTCGAACCCTGCGATAGAACATTAGGGACAGGTTTATTGACAACGGCAGGCTATAATGGAATGCCCAAAATCTTGGCTTTTAAAATAGTGCAAGGGTTGGGCTTATATAGTAGGATGGGACAATTTAAGTAAGTTTTTTTGATTGACTTTGGAAGTGTAGGACTATTGTAGGTGAGGATTAAGTGTTTGTGATTTGCTAACATTTTGGTCCCTTAAAGATTCTAAAATATCATTATATGTATCGTAAGGAAGTTCTAGGTTTGATATGACACAACGCGACAGATTTAAAGAAAAATGGGGAGTTACTGTAATTAAATCGGTGCCTATACTTTTTAACATTAATATGAGTTTAGCCTGTTTAGCAGAGGATACTTAAACTAAAATATTATTCAATATACACTTCACCTATCCATCATATTTTATTACAAAAATTGCAATTATTCACGTTGATCGAAAATTCAATTAGAGATTTATTTATTTTATTTGACTCATGGTGCTCCAACTCCATAGATGGAGAGGAGGTTGATGGTTTAAAGCCTCCATCAGGATACGAAGATAAGTTTGAATCCATGAGTTTTTTTAACGTTCGCTTCAGTGCGCCTCCACCCACCTGTGAACTCGACAAGGGGAGACAGTCACCTGACAAATTACCAGGAAAGGCACTTACCCCACAGGTGGCCCCGAATTATAGCAATACAGCTTCGAAGTGAGATTCTGTGTATCCACCCGAGGAAACCGTAACTAAATTACTAACTCTAAAGCAATGTCTTTGGGTTTCGAGAAGAACCTCTCAGAATCGATTACCAGCCGATTGAAGGGAGCAGGCCACTCCTGCCACAAGTCTACGGGGAAGCATGGACAACAGGATACCCAGATTCCCCTTCCTCCAGGCACGGATGAAAGGGAAGTCTGCAAACATGTGAGTCAAATAAAAATTCGTGAATTAACGTTAAAGTTGCAAAATAAAATTTTTTATTTTTAAAAATCCCAATGAGAAAAGAATCAAAGTAAATAGAAAACTTAAAGAAGAAAAAGGAATCAAACAGATGAAAATGGAATATACCCAAAACACAACAACAACAACAACAAAAAACTGTATTGGACACCTATAACTTAATTATGAACATATCAAAGATTTTTTTTTATTTTCTTTCTGTACAAGGTTTTTTTTTCACTTGGATATCTCGGGGACATGACCTTGTAGTACTCAGCCGAAAATTAAACCCTGAGTAGAAATTCTGAAAAAAGATGCCAATTGTGACAAGAAGGAAGGTCGAAAAGAAGAAAAATATCACTAGGGTATCCGGGGCTCGCACATGTGTTTATTAAAAACAGTAACACCCCAATTAGAGAGAAAAACATCACTAGGGTTCCCCGGGTTTGTAAAACCCGTACCTGCCTAAAGTAGGTAAGCCCCGGAGCGATTGATTGTATAAAATTTTAATAAATTTAAAATGACAGAAAATATTAAATTTCTAACAGGAATATTTACTTGTAATTGAAGGCATATATTACCATAAGACATCGACTTTAAAAAGTATTATGACTCTTGGAGGCAAATTTGTCCATTACAGACGCTCCTAATATCTGGCAATCCTATCTCAATTTGTATTAACCACCCTGTCTCAATTTGTAATTATTTCAAATAATGAAACGTTTTGGTTTGGTGGTGCACTCAGTTACAATAATTATTCCTGATAGTAATGGAAATTTACAAAAAAATATAGATTGTGTTGATTATGAAACCTTACTAGATATTTTCATGTTTCAGTTATATGGACATAATTTTCATTCATTTTGACAACTTAAATTAAATTTGTATTAAAAAAATGTAAATGCTCAGTTTTCTTTATAACAGGTAAATATTCCTCGATACAGGGAATTGCGTTTTTTTTTACTTGTCTTAATATAATACAAAATTGTAATCTCACGATCAACGGACTAGTGGAGCAGCTTTTTCACTCTTATATATGTCAGAGCTCTGAAATATCTTTCTGAAACATTTTTTTTTAGTTTCATCCCTACTGCAAATTATTTTTCTAGATCAATAGATACATACATTGCTGAAATTTCTTTGTATGGAGTGGAAATTAAAGTACATGAAATGTAGAAAAATTTCCCTTACATATCGTAAATGCAGCGTGTACATTTCTGGGTTAGAAAGACATTGACTGAACTTTTACATAAGCAAGATTGATACACTTTTCTAAGTGAAGAAATGTTAAAGCCATCAGTAGTAATAAAATTTATCAATGCATTTTAAAATGTAATAGATATTGTAATTGTTATATGACATTTACATGGAATAGCATTGATGAATGATAAAGATACTATATATTGTTAATATCTATTATTTTAGAACTAAGTGTAGTACTTCATTATGATGGAAATTATACTTTTTGTAATATCTTATGTTTGAATAGGTTTACTTTCTGGGTATTTCTCTTTCAGATCAAACCCTTACTGAAAGACTGATTTAATATGGATAAAAATAACTAAAATTTGAAGAGATAAGTTATAGAAATTTTTGTGTAAGGAATATAGTTTTTTATTGTGTATTATGTATATGTAATATGATGCAGTTAATCAAATAAGTGCATTTCAAAGAAAATTGAATTCAAACCATTATTTATCTTTTATTTTACTCTAATTCCTCAATATATAGTTTAATATTTTAAATCTATGATGGAAAATGTATTAGTAATTGCTTACCCCCAAGCGTCAGAATTTGTTAAATAAATATTTTTAATCAAGATCAAATGATAAAGCAGCTATAGCTACAATGTCTAATGAAATTTTAATGAAAGTATGTAGTAATATTTCACGAAATATTTATCTTTTTATATTCTCAGTTACCCTAAAACATAAATAAGAAAAATTATTCTCCTTTAGAAACACAATTGTTCTCTAGAGGCGCTCCTAGGAATGAGCTAAAAATTAACCATCCTATATCAATTTGTAATTCTTTCAAAAATTGAAACTATCTGATATTGTCAGTTACTAAGTTACAATTAAATGTTCCTGGTATTATAAAAATATAGTTGATTATAAATCTTTAAAGAAATTTTTAATTAAGTTATTTTTTCCATAATATGTTCATTCATATTCTTACATTAAGCTAAATTTACATTCTATAGGCGAACAATGTTCGGTATTTTTTCCTTAATAGATAAACATTTTTCTATATCGCAACTGGTATAGAGTTTATTTTCTAAAGAAAAAAATTGTAATGTAGGAAACTAACTAATCAAACTACTTTTTCTCTCATCTGTACGTCAGAAACACGATGAATCAATTTTAAATTCTCGTTAAATATACTCCCATCTATAAATACTTCTTCGTCAGGTGTGTGTTTGGGAGAGAGAACTTAACATATATATACATAAGATACTTAACACTAATCTAATAGAAGATTTGTTCTTTGTAAAATATTAACAGATGATTTATTTAAAATTTCTTCTGATTTTTATAGCCATGACTGCTTTGCGTTTTCGGCCAGAATAAAAATATGTTTTACTAAAAAAGTTTTTAGGCTTTTTTTAAGAAATTACTAATTCATTTATCACTAGAGATTTAAAATGTTTAACTTTATGTTGAGAAATCACATATGAAAAAAACAACAACAAATTTGTTTTGAAACCAATTAATATTGAAATACAGTTATTTGATCGACTGTATGGTGTTAACATAGATATAAGGAATTAATATTACCTATCTATAGACATAAGGAATTAATGGTACTTATTTTTTGATGTTCCTTATAATTAAAGTTATCTTAAATAAATGTTTCAAAGAGGCATCATCTGTGAGATAAATGAATATTGTAAACCGCTATAATTCCCATCATAAAGAAGCATTACACTTAACTCAAAATATTAGATATTAACAACGAATTTCCTCCTCATTCTTTAAAGCTAATTTGTGTAAATGTCAATATTATCTGCAAACTATTACAATTTCAAATACATAGATATATTTTATTACCACAAATGGCATATACATTTCTTCACTCTAAAAGTTATATTTATCCTGTTTCAGTAAAAGTTCAGTGAATATGTTTTAACTCAACATATACACTACGTACTACACATATGTAAGGGAAAATTTTTTTACAAATCATTTAGGTTAATTTCCGCTAAAGATAAAGAAAGTTGCCGCAAAGTAATTATCCATTGTTCTGGAAAAATGATTTGTAGAAAGGATGAAATTAAGAAATGTTTTAAAATAAAATTACATGCATCTGATATACAGAAGAGTGGAAATACGATTCCACTATTTTGTTAGACGTGCCCGTCTAATTTTGAGTTTCATTAAGAAGTGTAAAAATTGCATACCATTTGAGAAGTCAAGGAAAAATTATCTATGAAAAAGATTATCATTGATATTTTATACAAATTAAATTAAATGCAAAGCATTAAAATTAATCAAAATCACATGCATATCCTAAATAAATAAAAAATCAATATTGAAAAAAATAAAAATTTAAAAAAAGGATGGTTAAGAAGTAAGATATTTAGTATGAGCGCATCTAAATGAAAAATTTGACACAAAACATTAAAACTTTTTCAAAGCTAAATCTATATGACATTGCAAATTTTAAAACATGTACTTCGTAAAATATTATTCTATGCATAACTTACAATTAAAACTGATTTTGTATCCATAATTGCTTTGTAATTCATACGTAAATAAAAATATTTTTTATTCAAGAAATTAGGAAGTTAGGAGTGAGCGATTATTAAAACATTTCCATTAGAGATGTAAATGTAATAAGACTTTATGTACAGGAATTTAAGTAAACACAAAAAAAATATTGCATCTAAACACAATTAAATGTTTCACTGAAAGTCAATTGCATAAGCACAATATTTGAAAAAAAAAGTTATAAACTTTAAAATAAAACTCAAATTAAATATATTTTCATATACATATACACAAGTCATCGTAATTATGCCTTTAAAAAGACGCTTAATCTAAAAAAAATTATACAGAGAGTAAGACCTTTAAACATAAGACGTAATATAGTACATCTTTTCGATTAAAATGATGCACTGCACATCTAAAATAAAAGAGACAATCGTATTTATCATATTGATCAATACATATTTCTTTCAAAAAGTAATATTTTCTAAAAATTAGCTTACACTTTAAATGCAAATAGAAATTTGATTATTTTGGAAGGATTCTACCGTTCATTACGGTGATATATATATAAATAAATTTTATATAAAATGTGAAGTAAGTAAATTTTTATTTCAAACACTAAGTTTTCGTTCCTCATACTGGAGATAAAAAACAATTTACATGTTATGTATGTAATGTGCTATTTCCAGTCGTAGAATTAACACTGAATTGATAATATGACCTGATATGAAAGAAGAACTAGCGTAAACAATTAAATTTAATTTTCTTTCTTTATATATTTAGTGGCTCTGAATATATAAGAGTCAAAACATGAAGTGAAATTCGTTAGTTTTAACTGACATTTAACATTCCTGCTTTGTTGAAATATGTCAAGAAAAGTAATGTAAAAAATGATATTTTACGGAATCGAATCATTTGGAAGGAAAATAGACTGTTCC